>JBBJZV010000029.1:0-26136 GCA_039700735.1 Pichia pseudocactophila
CCCACCTAAGCAGCCCAATTTGTTTCAGCTAAGTTAAGTGGCGCGTGGCCTAGTGGTCCGCGACACCCCTATACTGCCTCTCCTAGAGGTCCCGGTTCGAAACCGGAAATAGGTAGTATAGGAAAAGGGGGAAAAATTGAAAAGCTTTTGCTTTTCATGTTTTTAGATTTCGTTTCATTTGGGGTTTAACTCAAAGGCGCCGATTTGGCCGTCTCTCGGCCGAGAGAGACGAATTTTCTTTTTTTTTGAATTTGTGGCTGAACCAGAAGGAATTTAAAGGAAAGAACACTGGTAACACAATCTATGAGTAATAAGGAATCGTTTTATATTAGTTGGGTAGTTATAATCATCAAACTAAAGGTGTGATGGCTGGTTTTAGGTTTGAAACAAGCTCGAAAAGTATAAACATTATTTTTGGACACTTTTTTTATTGTTTGGTTTCAGCCGCTACTATTGTTTTAAGTTTTAGTTGTTCCGGAAGAAACATTCCGTCTATTGTTACTATTTTGTTTTTTCGAAAGTATTTAGTTTTTTGATTAGTGTAACTATAGTACTAAGAGATATAAAACTATACTTAATTTACAAATTTGTTTAGCTTAGAAACGGGAAACTGCAAAACATTTATTTTAGTTTGCAGTTATTATTTAATGTAGTTCGTTTATTAGATTCAACATGAAAGTTTTCTGTATTCTTAGTGAGAGAGCCCATAACAGTAATACAGAATACATGCTTCAACTGTTTATCTGTTTCTAAATTATGTAAAAATATATGTTTGAAAAGTTGACTCGAGTGAAACAAATTTAGTGGAAATGCACTTCTCAAATTGTTGAGTGTAGTTTGAAGATTGAATCTGATTTATCACTTGATCTATACTAAGGTGACCAATTAATTCTAGTTCAAACAACTAGATTGTTGAAAATCAATTGGCTCAACATTTTCTCTCCTGAAGGTATCATTTGCCTAGCTGGTTCGATCCATCGAACCAAATAACCTTCATATTTTAATGCCAATGCTCGCTTAATTTCAATATAAAACTCAACATTAGAACGTGGTGTATTGTTGAAACCTTTAAATAACGAATGTGCAAGTAATTCACCAACACTTTCCTCAATTTAAAGTCGACGAATGTATTTAATCTCATCAAGTTGACCCTTACGGAGGAATAGTAAATTGGTCTTAAAACGACTCAATGCCATTACTACGAATTTGTAGACAACTACTTTCCAATTGTTGTATTGCAAAAAATATAACATTTTGAAAACAATCCGTTTGTATCAAGTCAGAGGGGTATCGTGCAATGATATCAATGGAGAAAACAAAAATATGTTGAATAAAGTCAACATCGTTGTTCAAATAAAATTTTATCAGTAACTTCGGCAATTTTCAAGTTGTCTCTTCCAAGCTTTGAATCAATCGTTTTAGAAATGCTGAGTGACTTATGATTAGATCTCACAACAGTTTGAAAAAGTTGTATAATAATCGTCATCGGAGGATTAATTGATTTTTTACTTCATGATCTAGCAATAAGTTGCACATCGTAACAAATTCAATAATATCATCGTAATCTAGGGACCATGTAACGATTCACTTAAACCAGCTTTTAAAATTGCATAAACTTGTTCAAGAAATTCAGATATAACTTGCATCAAGTGTTTCAACCGTTTCAGCGGGGAATGTAAAGAAAATCACCAAACGTTGACATTTCTCAAGAACTTGAACTTGAATGCATCATCAAATTTCCAATATTGGTACATCGTATAAGCTTTATTAGGATTACTTGCATAAATCTCGTCCCATTCTCCAGGTGATTGTAATCCTTTCGCTAATCCTGTAACTGCACCAACCATTGAAGGCAAGTAATTATCATTGTTTTCTAAAACTTCACGATTGCTAATGTTCATATTCACCGATATATATATGCATTGACGGATTAAGTAATAGTTTCAACTAAATTTAAAACTTTCTCTACTTGTAAATCAAGACCTTCAACAGTTTGTAAAATACTCGAACAACTTCAAATAATTCTCAAATGTATGTTCAACTGTCCAAAATATGAAGTTGTTTACTCCGATAGAACAGATAACAAGAAACCCACTGTTGTTATCTTCCGTGTTAAAGTTTCCAATTCGTCTAAAATAACATACATTATAATCACTGCTAGGAAGTAGCCAATGCTGGGGAAACAATAAAAAACAGTAAATATCTTAGGTCAAGTAAGCAACATTAGTAGTATGACGTGAAGAGCAAATAATTCACATCTTAAAGAATCTCTAGCATGTGCCAAGCTGTATAATACAATAGCTGATTAGGATATTTGAAGTGACAATATGCATGTACCTCAAGCATTACATGTAAAAATTTGTGTTTTAGTGGATTCACATTCGAGGCGTCTATCTAAGTTATTGAAAAGTACCAAATCAGCTATGAACAAAGTAAATAGAGCATTCCGCAAACAACACACATCAAACAAAAGTGCATTTCTATACCAATAAAAACGCATCATCTCACCTCTTGACCAAGCATAATATACTTCAGTCATTCCCAATTTTCATTTATGATCAAAAACGGCATACTTAGAGGAAAATCAGAGCAATATTATCTACACTCCCTTGTCATCATTGTCAAATGATTTAAAGCAATCATCTGAAAATATTCACAGTAAAGATTTCATGATTCCAACTGGATGGTTGGTCAAGTTTTCATGCAAATAAATGGTCATGCCTCCAGTCCTATTTCTAAAAAGGTTATTTATACTGTGCTTTTGTTAGAGTTTGAATGGTGGGTGTCATTTCATCATTGCATAATGGCAATGTGAGGAGAGGTGTGCAGATGCATAATTGATCCCGATCAAGCCTGCCGCTTACAGTAACACCATCGTTCTGTTGGAATGTGACAAGTTGATGATAATAAAAGAGTTTGACACTTTTTTCTCAAATTGTCAATGGTAGTAGTGGTGTAGGCTTTTCTTTACTCATTCTATTGTTATGTGAATTCAAAACAATCCTTCACTCAACTCTCCGATTTCACATTGTTAAACATGAAACCAGAAAATGCTGATATAGTAACGATGCCAGAATCAATGCAAAAGAATGATGATTTGGATGACAGCTCATCTTGTGCATCTGACCAGATCAAATGGACAGTTATAAAATCTTATTTTAAAATAAACCAGTGGTACAAGAAGACACCTGCCATTAACTCAGCTGAATATTCATCCGGCACCATTATATCCAAAATCAACCAAAGAACCCAGCAGAAATGAGTTCAAGTCGTGGACGAAAAGGTTCCAAATTTGACAGATTTGAGGCAACTGTTGCTACTCCTACATCTTCAAGTTCGTCCTTTTCGAAACACCCAATGTAGATCAAAGGGCTAGTGGGGAAGCTTTTAGAAATTTTGAAAAAAGAAATACCTTTAAAGCTCCACAAAAAAGATTTGGTTCTATATCCTCACTTGAAGGTGTAAATTTTAGAGAGTTTTCTTCCTCTTAAAATGAAGGATTTAGGTTGGAAATTATTTGGAATGAAATATTGTAATCCAAAGGTTTTTTCGTCTTCATTGAACAGTCATGAACCTTTTCAACATCTTCGACATAGGTGATTGCAAGTGAGACAATTTTCTGGTTGCATCTGGCTCGTTCTCTTGTCGCAAATTTCTACTTGAAGTTGAGAGCAAAATTTGATGGACGAGCCTCAAATCATTGGCAGTAATTGAAAGCAAGACAAAATACTTTTTGTCACAACATCCAAAGTAGTGTATGTAAAAAGTAGTTCAATCAGAATGACTGTAAAGGCAACAAAAGAGCCAAGAGAACAATCAAAAAACTAAAACTCAAAAAGTGTAGCAGCTTGCTTTCAGTTCTACCAATGTGATAAATATACGACTGAGAATAGAATAATAACAAATAGTTTTCCAAAAGTAGACATTCGTTTCCATTTTCATAGAACATAATAGTTGAAATACTGTCATAATACAATCGCACTTCAATGTAGTACATGTAATGTCATGAAGTTGGTGGGCGCAATTGATAATGTAGTCTTATGACCATTTCCTATCACAAATTGTGAAAGGTACCAGTTCAATTATTTATGGAAGGTTTCATTTTCTGCTTCCAGTTGTACGAAGAAACCACGTTTCACATGAGATTTAAATGCACATTTAGTTACATTAATGATAACCATAACTTTATGCTTGAGGGTAGAAAGTAATTTTTGTGGACTGATGAAATTAGTAGGTACTATTTGACAGTGATCTACTCATACAAAAGTTTGGTATGAAACATTGTTGTTGTTGTAGCAGCAGCAGCAGCAGCGAAAAGTGTTATCATTCGATCGATAGCTTTAATTCTAAATTTCCCTGTCAGAGCCGAGTAGAAAACCATCATAGGAAATTCGAGTGGAAGTGACACTTATGCAACGGTTTGTGTAGCCTAGGGAAGTTGAGCTTCTTGTATCCTTTGCTGATGGATTCGCTTATAATGCGTTCACCCCTTCGGGGAGAATACCCAAAACTTATATCATAATTGAGACTTTGGGTGTTTTGTGAGCAGGTAAGAATCTTTGCATGTGTACCAAAACTGCTCCGATTATCAACATTAGCAGTGATATGATCAACAGAGGTTGTGAATTGACTGAATATGTTGTACGTAATAAGCAACCTAGCTTATTAGTTCTTCATTTGCTTCGGCATAGAAACTAATAATCATTTTTACTCTAAACCTTTGCACCGTCTGTTTTTTCCAATATTTCACAGATTCTTTTTCTTTTTGAACTTTATAATTTTGTTATCAGCATGCTCTCTAATAGGATAATGGTATTTATACTCCACATGGTAACCGTAAAATAATGTAAGATTCAATGTAGCTTTGAGAATTATTAAGTATAAAGATATTTTTGAAAATTACTGCAGGTAATGATACCAACACTAACGATTAAAAGATTGTACCTTTCATTCACAAAATTCATTATCGCCTACTTATCAATAACAAGCAGACGTTATTATTTGAAAAACTATACTAGATCTGGATCAAATACTTTCAACCATGTTAAGCAATCATTGCAGTCAAGATTTGCCAAAGTATTCAGATACAAGTTGTTCTCCATCGCCGCTTAAAGGACATATTTCAAAAAGCAATTCTTATTCAATCACCCAATTAAATTTGAATCTCAAATTCCTGAAACATTTGAATGATTTAAACCATTTTAATACATATACATATGTTTTAATTAATACACTTTCTTTCAAAGGATTTGTTGTCTTTTCATCATTGATTCAGCTTAAACTAATTGAAAATGTTGTTGTAGCTTAATATATTGTTTATTGTTCAGATCCACAAAATGATGCAATCAATATTGATATTTAGAAGGATTATAAGTTGAGTTGAAAATGTATAGAGACTAAATCGGAAACGCCAAACACTTGCTGAACATTAATGTAAATGAAAATTCTAAAAAATCATTTGCCAATGTGAAATAGGCTTATCTGCAATTTTCAGATTTGCATATTCATTATGCCACAACTTAAAGTTTCCTAAATTCGAAAAAGCATGCGATGAGAAGAAAAAAATTTAAGGAAGGCTGTAACTAGTTTCGGGAAACCTATGTCTTTAACGAATTAGAGTTCACTAGTATTGCTTTTAATGTGGTGGATTTATTGTAACACCATCTCTAACTATCTAAGGTCTCCCAGCATTCAGTTAGACATTTAAATAGAACCTGGAACCTATTTCAAATCAAAGCTAACATATGGACCAAAAACTGAAGTGATCAACAGGCCCACTAAGACGGAGATGTGAGAATAAAATTGGACATCAGTGAGAAGTTGACTGACGTACTAAATTGAAAAAACTAACACCAGTTAGTAAAAGTGGGATAGCAACCTCTATCAACAAACATGCAAACTTAATGAGATTGAGCTATTAAAAATATTCATGTGTAAAAATCAGCAAGTTAAAACACTTTCAAAGAATCTAAACTAACACTGCTGTTCAATTTAGATCTACAACTTGCTCACTCCAATCATGTTATACTAAGATTCCCTAGTTCTAGTGGTCAGAAAGTAAGATATCTAAATTTTTTCTCATAGTGCATTGCGTGATAGCCGTAATACCAAATATTTAAGCAGTTAGAGCAAATAAACAAAAATTGGATTCAAAAGGCACATCAGTGTAGTAAGTCATTGGATCAATGTTTTGAATCAAAGAAACTGCAGGGACTTCAAGTAAGAAATTGAAAGATTAACCTTCAGTACTTCGATGATAGTTGCTATCTGACTTTGATTGCATGTAAAGCATGAAGCGTATTGAATTGGAAAACAGTTTTGTTCAAATTAAAACAATAAAGTTTGTATTCCATGTTTCAACTAGGTTTTATTTGGATTATGATACCACAATTGTAAAAAAAAGTATTGGCTTTAAACATGAATTTTGATAGATTAATCATATTCTGGAATATGACAGCATACAATAGTTATTATGAAGAGGACCGCGAAACACAAACACAAACAATTGCAACACGTACGAGTCTCAAGTTGAAATGATTGTAGAAATACTACCTCTTAAAAGCAGAAGTATCAGCAATCAAAAGTTTTAAGTGACACTAGATGTTTCCTTGGACACTGTCTTCATGAATGCTTAACCTACCTTTAAAATAGTAGTATATCAAAAACCATGATAGGCAAGTAGTGTTGACACTAAATAAGGTTGGCTATTGGAAGAATGTTAGTAATTAATTCAGCAAATGGGTATGGTTAGCATGAATACATACAGAATGCATATTAATAGATACAAGAAGCATTTCTGATAATTTCAAATGAAAAGCTCTAGGATGTGTGTAATACAGAGATTCTAGAGTAATTAAGCTTTAGTCAGCAGTAGTGGATATTGACCTTCTCTGTTTAGAAGTGGGTGAGACGAAAACTGTTAAAGTTTCAAGGGTGTCTCGTAATGCAAGTTCATCCTTTTCTACTTCTAAGACAGTTGTTTGGTTTTGTTTGTTTGCATATATTATTTTTCTGACGTTGTATGAATTTGACACGAAACAAAGCTATCCAAAATTCAAAATTTGCGAAAGTGAAGTCGCGCTATTAAAGTGTTTCTTCGCGTACAAAGAGAATACAGTCGGGAAATTCACCCGATTTTGGGCCATTTTTAGAAAAAGTTTGAATGTTGCAAATCAAAAAAAGTTTGCGTGTTCTGTCAGCTTTTTGTTTTTTCAAAAATATGGCTGGCGCTCGGACTTCAATCTGAAACTGCTTAACCCACACACATGGGACAAACAATTGAAATGTCTTAAGTTCATTTCATTAAGAAAGACAAATCAAACTATGCCAATAAGAACAACAACTAGTGACATTGTTGCATGGGCATTAATTGCACTAGCGGCAGAGCCTTATGTTGTTTCTGTGATGGGAACTTTTTCTCCGATATTACTTGAACAGCTTGCTAGGAATAATGGAGTGTTAGATAGTGATCATATTACTCCTTGTATCACCCCTCCAGGAGAACAACCAATACCACAGCCACCCCAAAATTTGTTTGTATCTACTGCACAAACGTGTGTTTTACCTATCTTGGGAGGTCGCTTTTACATTGATACATCAAGCTATGCCTTATATACTTTTTCAGTGGCAGTCTTAGCACAAACAGTCTCCGTATTAACTATTAGTGGAGTAGCAGACAACTCTCATTACAAAAAGCAACTACTTGTTTTTTTTGGGTTAATTGGAAGCTCAGTTACAATACTATTTTTCTTGTTGAACTCGGAAAATTATTATATGGCTTCTCTTCTTGCTGTCATTGCAAATTGTTCATTTGGCTGCGTAAATGTTTTGATGAACTCATATCTTTCGATACTGATTAAACAATTTCCAAATGAAGTAGGCTTTGAAGATGACGAAATATATCAGAGAGATTCTCTGGAGCTCTCAAAAATTGGATCTAGAATTAGTGGTATTGGTGCTTCTACGGGATATTCTGCAGCACTCGTGACTCAAATAGCATCACTAGCTGCTCTTTCGTACTTAAAAAATATCAGTACTGATGTTGTCTGGTGTATCAAGACAGTTATTGCAGCTGTAGGTATTTGGTGGTTTATATGGCAATTTCCAATTGGTATTTTTTTGCATAACCTTGATGTGACCAACAGAGAAAATAACCTATCTATCAAGGCTATGATTTTGAAAGGATATGGAGATCTAATACATGCATTAAGCAGAATTAAAGATCTCAAAGATATTTTTTACTATTTATTGGGATGGTTTGTTCTTTCTGATTCGGTTACTACAATAAACTCAACTGCAATTTTATTTGCAAAAACAGAATTACATATGTCTATGGTATCTTTGGCCAGAATAGGGGTATTAGTCATGATAAGTGCCATTACAGGGTCAATTTTGATACCTCATTTAATTGTTTCTAAGTACAAATACAATCTCCAACAAGTTTTGGTCGGGTTGGTGTTATGGTGTCTAGTAGTACCTATCTACGGTATATTTGCTTTAAGACAACCTTTTGAAATGTATATTATCGCAATATGGTACGGAATTGGTTTAGGAGGACTGAACACTGTCAGCAGAAGTATCTATTCCATTATCATTCCTTCGGGCAGAGAGAGTATTTTCTTTTCCATTTTCAGCTTAACAGATAAGACAAGTTCAATAGTTGGTCCTTTTGCTGTAGGTCTTATTATAAATACATTGCATGAAATCAGGTATGCATTTTGGCTTCTCGGTGCCCTACTTTTGCTAAGTTTGCCTATAATATCCCGTTTTTTCAATTTGGAAAGGGCACGCCAAGAGGCCAACATATTTATATGACAATAGTATTAGATGAGTTTGATGAACTTATTTATAATGTTTGTAATCCACAACACCAAAACAGCAAAGGCGTAACCTCCCAGTTGCTCCCCTAGCGTGTGATACTTGATAATTGTCATCAGAAACATCATGAGCTCTAGTAAAACGACTAAACCAGTAATAAAAATAGGTTGAATCAGTAGCTTTTGCCAAGAGTTTAATTCTGATGATCTCTTTATTATATCTCCTTCATTTGTCCACAGCTCTAGCGTTTCCCAAAGTAGTAAATTAATGCTTACTGTTAAGATAAAGATATGGCCAGAAGGATCATGACCACCTCTCCAAGTACCACTCACTACCCTGCAAGTAGCTGATGATAACAAATTTGAGTTGTAATGATCGTCGTATTCAGATTTTCTTAGTAAATGTTTCAAATCTTGTGGTACATTATTCTCATATATTTTGTCACATTTGCCTCCAGTAAAAATGAAGATCCTATCCATAATAGGTAACCCAAAAAACCATTGTGTAAACATATACCAACCACTTGTAATAATGACTACCCGTGTAATTGATTTCAAAATTGCAGATTTATTTTTAAGCCCTTCAACATGCTTACGATACAGAAGATACATGTAAGTAGAGATAGTCCAAAACCAACCAAATTTAACAAATAGTTTATTGACAATATTTCCTCTTGATGTGAAGTAATTATTAATAGATTCGTCAGGAGAAAATAAATTCATTAACTGTCCTATAATAATGAAAAACGGTAATATTATCAATCCCACTAGTTGAGTTCTACTAAACATTGTCTTGAAAGAAGCTGCAGCTAATACATTGTCAATAGTAGAGAAATGTTTCTCGTATATTTCATGGTTTCGTTGCATGAATGTATTGGAAATAAGTAAATACTGTAAAAGGTTAGTATAAATTGCCTGGAAAGAAGAAGACTAGAAGACTAATACAATTATTTTAATATTTATACGTACGTACTAATTTAGGTACAGTGAAAACAAAAATATATGCGCAAGCCCGGAATCGAACCAGGGGCTCAACGATGGCAACGTTGAATTTTACCACTAAACCACTTGCGCTCTGGATAAAATTCATACTTCTTTAAGCTACTCGTATTAATCTAAATATGGCATTTCTGACAAAAAAATGTATTTGATATTTTTAAATATTTTATTTTTCAAAGATCTTTTTTCCCATGGTTGAATTTGTGCTCTTTGATTTTCAAATTAACAAAGCTAAATTATTGTATTTTTTATTTATAATAAGCATTTTGATAAATGTACTTGACATTTAAAAAAATGTAGTTGGTTGTATAGTGTAGTGGTTATCACTCTCGGTTTTGATCCGAGCAACCCCAGTTCGAATCCGGGTACGACCTATAATTTTTTTTTGAAACTGCAGAGCTTTAAATTTATTTTATTTTTAATATTGCTGAAATTTGCAACATTCTGGTTTGAGTCACCTATACCATCTTCCTTCAAGAATTTCAGATACTTTTTGGTTATACAATCCACAACCTGAGAGTTAGAAGCCACAAATATGTCAGAATGCCAACCATCATTCTCTCAATTATATGAGTATATCACTGCAGATGAAGAATCCACAGTATTCCCAATTTACCAATATCTGAGTGCACATTACTTGACGCCTCACACTGCATATCTTAAACTTACAGGTCATCAACAAGAAAAGACAGAATCCTTTTTATTTGAGAGTGCAACTAATGGTGAACAAGTTTCAAGATACTCTTTTATGGGAGTTTCGCCACGTCGTCTAATCAGAACTGGTCCAACTGAAAATAACGAAGTTGATCCATTGATCCTTTTGGAGAACGAGTTGGCCGACATCAAACAAGCACAACTGCCTGGTATTCCTAAGCTTAGTGGTGGTGCAATTGGCTACATTTCGTATGACTGTATCAAATATTTTGAACCAACCACAAGAAATGACGATTTAAAGGATGTACTGAAATTACCTGAAGCGATATTGATGATGTTTGATCTTATTGTTGCTTATGATAATGTATTTCAAAGATTTCAAATTATCAATAATGTGCATATCAATAGGAAAACGGATGATGAAACCTCCTTGAAAGAAAAGTATGCAAAGGCTTTACAAGAAATCGAAAAAGTTTCTGAAATTTTAAAATCTCCTACCGTAAACTATCCTGAACAACCAAAGATAGAAAACTCTGAACCATTTACATCTAATATTGGACAAGAAGGTTATGAAGGATTTGTTCACAAGTTGAAGGACCATATTAAGAAAGGTGACATAATTCAAGCGGTTCCATCACAACGTATTAGTCGTCCAACAAAATTACACCCATTTAATATCTATAATCATTTGAGAACTGTAAATCCTTCCCCTTATATGTTCTACATTGACTATTTAGATTTCCAGGTTGTTGGTGCTTCTCCTGAGTTGCTTGTCAAGTCAGACTCTAACGACAAAGTCATCACCCATCCAATAGCGGGAACTATTCGCAGAGGGAAAACACTCGAAGAGGACAACAAATTAGCGAACGAGTTAAAGTCATCCCTCAAGGATAGAGCTGAACATGTGATGCTTGTTGATTTGGCACGTAACGATATTAATCGTGTTTGTGACCCAGTCACCACCAATGTTGATAGTTTGTTAGAAATTCAACGTTTTTCTCATGTCATGCATTTAGTTTCTCAAGTGAGTGGAACACTTCGTAGTGACAAGAGTAGATTTGATGCGTTCAGATCTATCTTTCCTGCAGGTACAGTTTCAGGAGCTCCTAAAGTTCGTGCCATGCAATTAATCAGTGAACTTGAAAAGGAGAAAAGAGGTGTTTATGCAGGAGCTGTTGGTCATTGGTCGTACGACGGTAAAACTATGGATACCTGCATTGCCTTACGTACTATGGTAGTTAAAAATGGTGTTGCTTATCTTCAAGCTGGTGGTGGTATTGTTTATGATAGTGATCCATACGATGAGTATGTCGAAACTATTAATAAGATGAAAGCCAACAACAATACTATTGTAGAGGCCGAAAAACTTTACATGTAAGTAGAATGTATAATGTTTATTGCACAGTGATATTGCGTATTGGGCATTTTTAAAAAGAAAATAAACGGCAAGAAATTTGATTCGAAGATCGAATTTACACAGAATTTATATGAATTCAGGAGCACACAGCTTCAGGACACTTTGTTTTTGCCCTCGAGCTAATAAAACCCAACAAACATGTCTAACGACGAGATTATTAGTGAATTCGTTTCTATAACAGGAATTGAAGCATCTGTTGCCCAACAGTATCTTTCAAGAAATGACTTCATCCTTGAGAATGCTATCAATGATTACTATCAGAACGAGAACGTGAAAGAGGGCACGCCTAAATCGCCAGATCAAGGTAGACCACTCTCATCCAAATTTAAATCTTTTTCTGATCTAAATGGTGATGTTGATGATATACAAGAAGGTGATGACGATATGAATTTTTTTACAGGTGGAGAAAAATCTGGTTTAGCAGTTGAAAATCCCAATAAACCAAAAAATGCAAGAAGTTTAGTTGATGATTTATTAGAGAAGGCACAGCGGGAAGCAGGAGAGCCTGATTGGCGAGAAGAAAAAGATAGAAAGAAGAAAGTCGATAAAAAGGGAAAAGCTTTCAAAGGAACTGGCCATTCATTAGGATCAGTAGAAAATGCAGTTGAATCAAGAACTATTATCGATCCAACACAACCATCTTTAGACAGAACGAAACCAGAAAAAGTAACCAGAACTATTACGTTTTGGAAGGAAGGGTTTAATGTTGACGATGGTGATCTATACAGATATGATGATCCCCAAAATCAAGAATATCTTCAACAACTTAAAGTTGGGAAGGCACCTTTGAGTTTACTCAATGTCCAAATGTTTCAAGATGTTGATGTAAATGTTATCAAGAAAATTGATGAGAGCTATCACGACAATAAAAAGTCTCAACCTAGAACATATGGATTTCAAGGTACTGGTCAAAGGTTAGGTTCACCAGTTCCAGGTGAACCATCAACTGTTGAGGAAGCTATTGAAAGATATTCATCAAGTACTGCAACCACCGAATTAAAAAGTACAACTTCTACCCCCGATGAAGAAGGTGATACAAGCATTCAGATAAGGTTTGCAGATGGCTCTAGGATTGTCAAAAAATTCAATGCTTCTGACAACGTTGACGTTTTATTTAAATTTGTTGATACGCAGAAGGGTGGCGCTAAACAATGGACATTAGTCACTTCATTTCCACCTGAACCATTGGATGATAAAAAGGGAGAAACGATCGAAACTGTAGGTTTGAAAAACTCTGTTGTTATTCAAAAATGGGTATAAAAATGTGTAACTAAACTACGTAATTGGTTAATTCGAGTATTATATTTTTGACCGATGTTGAAATCCCATTAAGTTTATATAAGGAGAGTATAATAATATACAATGTAAAAGAGGTACATCAAATAAATTGAATGTACATGGACATGAATTTTTTTGCTTTTGTGATTTTTTTAATTATCATAACCGGATGACATTAATGTTGAATAAATGTCACAATTTAAGCAAGGTGGTAATTAGTAGATAATTTAGTACTTACCTCTGTAATACTTTGCAGCTTCAACCATGTTAGTTAAAGATGCTCTAGTTTCTTCCCAACCTCTAGTCTTCAAACCACAATCTGGGTTAACCCAGAATTTGTCAGCTGGATAAACCTTCAAGATTTCACCAATTCTTGCAATGAATTCTTCCTTGGATGGAATTCTTGGAGAGTGAATATCAAATAAACCTAAACCAATATGATTTGGGTAGTTGGAGAATTCTTGAATATAGTTTGGATCATCTTTCTTGGAGAATTCGATGGAAACAACATCAGCATCTAATGCCTTAATGTGGTTTGGATCTAAATCAGAATAACAGAAGTGAGAGTGAATTTGAGTAGAATCTTCAACAGCAGAGGTTGCGATTCTGAAAGATTCTGCAGCCCAATTCAAGTAGTCGGATCTTTCAGCACCTGCTCTTAATGGTAAACCTTCTCTGATAGCTGGTTCATCGACTTGAATAACAGTAATACCTGCCTTTTCTAAGTCAGAAACTTCATCTCTCAAAGCTAAAGATAATTGGTAAGATTGAACTTTTTGAGAAACATCATCTCTTGGGAAAGACCATCTCAAGATAGTGACTGGACCAGTTAACATACCTTTCATTGGCTTAGAAGTTAAAGATTGAGCGTAAACAGATTCCTTGACAGTCATTGCAGCTGGTCTGTCAACATCACCAACAATGATAGGTGGTCTAACATATCTAGAACCGTAAGATTGAACCCAACCGTTGGTAGTAAAAGCAAAACCGTTCAATTTTTCACCAAAGTATTGAACCATATCGTTTCTTTCTGGTTCACCATGAACTAAAACATCTAAACCAATTTCTTCTTGGAATTTAACAACAGCTTCCATTTCAGAGTTGATGAATTTTTCATATTCTTCAGCAGTAATTAAACCCTTAGAGAATTTGTTTCTGTTGATTCTAATTTCCTTTGTTTGTGGGAAAGAACCAATAGTAGTAGTTGGAAATAATGGTAAGTTGTATTTTTCCTTTTGGGAAGCTAATCTGGTTGGGAAGTCGTTTGCTCTCTTTGCCATTGCTGGGTTAGCATGTGCTTCTTCAACTCTCTTTCTAACTTCTGGGTTGTTAGTAATCTTGGATTCCTTTCTTGATTTGATTGCTGCAGCGTTGGCTTCTAATTGAGCAGAAACATCAGCACCAGAGATTGCCTTTGCAATAGTAACAACTTCAGAAACCTTTTGAGTTGCAAAAGAGAACCAGTTCTTGATTTCAGCATCTAACTTAGTTTCGTTTTCAAGGTCAACTGGGGTGTGTAATAAAGAGGAAGAAGTTGCAACAACAACCTTATCTTCACCAAGTTTAGCAATAGCCTTCTTGACAAATTCAATAGATTGAGCAAAGTTGTTTTTCCAGATGTTTCTACCATCAACAATACCAACAGATAAGACTTGGTTGTCACCAACGAGAGATACAACATCATCGAATTGTTCTGGGGTTCTAACGAAATCAAAGTGGAAACCTGCAACTGGTAAACCCTTAATAGCTTCTAAGTTTGGTCTAACATCACCAAAGTAAGTGGTTAAGATTAACTTAGGTAAACCTTCAGCGGAAGCAAATTTTTCATAAGCAGTCTTGAAAGCTGATTGAACATTTTCAGGTAAATCTAAGACAAGGACTGGTTCATCAATTTGAACTTCCTTAACACCAGCATCTGCCAATTTCTTTAAAATTTCGATATATAATGGCAATAACTTTTCTAACAAAGTGATTGGTTCTAAGTCAAGGGAATCTTTATCAGCCTTACCTAAGAATAAATAAGAAACTGGACCAACTAAAACTGGTCTAGTTTCGATACCTAAAGCCTTTGCTTCTAAATATTCATCGACAGGCTTTTGACCGTTCAACTTAAATTCAGTAGAGTGAGAAAAAGTTGGTCTAACATAATGGTAGTTAGCATCAAACCACTTAACCATTTCTAAAGCTGGAACATCGACAGCTTTAGTAGTTTCAGTAGCCTTTCTTTGTAAACCTCTTGCCATTGCAAAGAAAGTATCTAAAGTAGATAATTCATACTTGGTGTATCTTTCTGGGATGACATTGAAAAGAATAGATAAATCTAAAATTTGATCGTAGAAGGAGAAATCGTTAGAAGGAATGATATCAACACCAGCTTCCTTTTGCAACTTCCAGTTGTTTTCTCTAATCTCCTTACCAACCTTTAATAATTGATCAGCATCGATCTTACCAGCCCAGTAAGCTTCAGTGTTCTTCTTTAATTCTCTGAACGCACCAATTCTTGGGAAACCTAAAACAGAGGATGAAACCATTGTGTTTTATACTTTTGAATCTACAGAAGGAAGGGAAATAAAACAAAAGAACAAAGAGGAAAGGAGAAAGGAGAAAGGAGAAGGAAGGAGGAGAAGAAAGGGAGGGAAGGAGATACTAAGATTATATAATTAAAGTGGGTAAATTGAAGGGAGGGGATGTTGATTGGACTTTATATGAAAAAAAAGGTTAATAGATGAAAAATATTGCGTCTCTCTAGCGTGTTGAGAGAAGTCGGCCAGAGACGTGCACCATGTCAAATTGGCCAATTTCCTCTACGTTCTCGCTGGGGATGAGAAAAAATTTTCACATGCGCCGAGGCCCGCAAAACGAGTTGAATTTTTTGATTTTCTCATTTTCACATGGCCTTTAAGCTTTAACGCTAGTTCAACTGCCAGTAATTAACTTTACTGCATGTGAAATTTTGGTTTGCTCTTGCGGACGTTGCAATTTCACGTGACCACAACGTTAAGTGGTAGTGCAGCTCCGCGCGACATGGCTCTTGTCGTGGGCGCGTGATTGTTTACAGGGGAACGATCTGGAGGGGAACGATCGATCTGGAGGGGAACGACAACAGGGGAACGAGGAGGGGAACGACAAACGACGACAATATACATGGAATGCCAGAACCGGGTTTCCGGAATTTCTTACTCTATGTATACACGTTGCTAATAAAACTAGTACAACTTCAAAGAACCAGTAACAAAATCCATAATTTGACGTGGTGCTGGCCCTAGACCTAAAACAGTAGCACTCCCACTTGCAACTTGTGTCCTTCCTGCATCAACTACAAGGTAGTTATTGATGTTAAGACTTGCAGCCTTCATCATCAATTCTTCAACTTCTTCAAGGTTTTTGCATTTAAGAACAATCTTAGCCTGTCCACCTTTTTCCCACCGGTTTAACATCGTGGGATTGTAACTTTCACATTTCGAATCAACACCCATTTGTTTGTAAAGTGCAACTGCTGCATGTGCACACTGTGCCGCAGATTTACCCTTTAACATCCCCAAATCTTCCCTTACTATCAATGCCATGCGTACCTCTCCTGGAATATCGTTTAAACTGTTAGAATTTACCATGATACCTACAAATTCATCTCCGCTCTCTTCACCTTCGGATTCAGTCCTATTTTCTGCATTTTTCATCTTATTGTCTGTTGAATTTTCAATAGCTTCTTTGATATAGCTTTCTTTCTCATTTTCTGATGTCATTCCTTCTTATTGCTTTTGATTCACCGTGTTATTTATTTTCACTTAATAGTTGCAAAGTTATTTTTCAAACAAAGTTGCCGCCGCTCGGCTCAGCTAAATTTAGGTCGTAAATTATAACAAATTCATTTATAAGATTTATGTTTCAGTGATTTGATTTATGAAGCTCATTTGTAACTCGTAATTTATATTATGTAACAAGTGATACAACTTTCAAAATCTTGGACTTCATTCAACCGTACTAGAAATAAAATAAAACAGTTAATTTCCAGCAATCAAATATCTATAAACATTATTTAACTATACAAACATCAGAGATGCTATCACAAAAGTGAATTTGTGAACATAATAGTCTATCTCCAACGGTAACATTCTTATCGGTATCAATTTCAACTTCAACGTTCATATCAATCCAATATCCAAGCTTTTTATCTTTACTTATCTTTGTAACAAGACATCGTATGATTTCAAAATCAGTGCCGTCACTAATTTCTTCTTCTATCCTCTTTAATTTTTTATACCTATTCATTCTATTTACAAGTTCAAGATATCCCTCACTTTGTGACAAAATCTTATTAAAATGTTCTTGGGTAACAACGTCTAGCATTTTAGGATCCCATTTTTTATGGGAAGCATCACGAATAAACTCAAATGAATTAATAATCAAATATCTTAATAGTTGCCATTGGTTCAAATGTGTTTCAATAAATTCATATCTGGTAAATGATGCATAATGTTTCAATCCCAAAGGCTGATAATCTCGTTGACTTTTTCCCCAATTATTGAAAAGAACCCTACACTTACCTAGAAATAGCAAACAATTAACATACGCTGTTAAATCTCCCGGGTTAGAACTTAACTGAAAATTAAACGTATCATATGAATCTGCATACCACTTGAAAATTTTAAATTTTTTAAACACCTTAAAATCAATTGATTTGTTGGTATTAATAACCAAACTGCGACTTGCAATATTGATTTTCTTTTCAACACAAAATCTCGCTAAACATTCATCAATGAGAAGTTTCAAATTCTCTGTAATCCATTCTTTATCTTTAGGAAAACTAAAATTATTTTCCTTCATATTCTCTATACTGTTATCTTCAAAATACCTCTTAAATGATTCTAAGGCTTCATCCTTTTCATCAAAATTACCAAATGTCTTCAACAACCCTAACCGAATTCTGGCCTTTTCCTTCTCTTGAATCAAATTAGACAATTTATTCATTGATAACCAACAATCAAGCTTCTTTCTAGAATTATTAAAATGAGGTGCGTTTCTATTTTCAAACCACTTATCATCAATCATTTCAATCTTTTTAAACAAGTCTAATCCAACCTTTATTCTAGGTGAAGTTAATGAATCACTATCAATTAAATTATGTGTGAGTGTAATTTTAATACATGGTTGATTTACACGGAGTGCATTGTTTAACTTCGGACTCTTAGGATATGTGCTCAAATTTTTTGTTAGCTGGATTGGTTCTTGAATACTGATATTTTCATTAGGGGCTTGCTTTGGAATTGGAATTAAGAAGTTAAAAGTATTTTCGGTGAGCGTCACCTGCTCAACTGAAAATGCTAACTGATCCGTCAGTTTGTATAATTTCGACCGTGAGTTACTTTTGCGCTTCCAAATGTTACTTTTAACATCATTGAAAACTTCAAGAAATTCTTCCGAATATCCTTTCTTATATCCTACACTTTCATCAGTAGATTTCAGAGCAAATGGGTTATACCTTGATAATTTTGATGGTACTTTTTCTACTTTTACATCTTTGTATAACGAATATGGTAATTCCTTCAAATGGTTAGGCATCAACGAAATATCATCAATATCATTTAGCCCGTAAACTCCACTTGCTAAGAGAAAGTTTGTATCCTTTTCGTATATTCCAAGTTTAATCAATGTGTCAATTAAAACTTGTGGGCATATCTCAATACCAGGCGGAAAAATATTCTTTAACTTTTTTAAAAGTTTTGGATGTGGATTCACTATAGTATACTTGATCAACATTATAAGTTTTTTGAAATTTTCATCGGTCTTCCAAATGTTGAATATTTGAAACTGATCAGACTTTTCTAGAGTTCCTTGATATGCCTTGCGTATAAGCGAGTTTGGTTGATTGTAAACATTTTCAATATTTTGTGAAAGAATAATAGGATTACTAAAGTAAGAAGTTGTTATTTGAGCTAATGGATTAAGCGTATTAAAAATTGGTGTCTTAATCTCTACTTTCCTGAAATGTATTGGATCATTATACAATAAAAATTGACAGGACATCATAAATGTATAATAACTAAAAGGATTATTTGTTATGTTCAAAAAGTTTCTCAGAGATTTAGATTCATTGTACATTTGCTTGGCAAATGTATCTAAATGCAGTGCTGATTGGTAGTTTGTGAATGCTGTCTTTAGGTAAATTGTCCTCATTAAATCCTTCGATAAAATTGTATTTATGGTTGTAACCAGCAATAACATAAATACATTCAACGTTTCTATTAATGGCTTTGTTTGTTGAGTAAGGATATCAGGATCTTCATGAAGAATGGAATACATTGACTTACGGGTAATAAAATCAGGAAGTGCAAAGATGATATCCTCATAGTAACATTGTTGAATTTCTCCATTAGGAAGCAGTATTCTCTGCAACACAGCCGAAGATAAGCTTAATTTATAATCATCCATTACAATACCAAAACAATTGCGTGTGTCATCCGATTTAATGTATACTAGTGAGCCGGAGTTGACAATACTGTCCTGTTTTGAAAATTTGCTAATTGATTTCACATGGTTGATGATCTTTGAATAATTGAAATTTGGTGATTTTTCAATACTGTTCAAATTTTTGGTATATGATTGCAGCAGTTTAGTTGTTGAAAATCCAATCGGAGTGAATATGCTATCAATTTCATCCATCGGATCATTTATATGGGTTGAAGTGTGTAAGTATCTGAGCTTGGGTCGTTGATTCGAGATAATACTCGACCATATTCCAAATGGCTGAAACTTAAATAAACGGCTTTTGACAAGCCTTCCATCAATCATATACCAGAATATTGCCAGAAAGGAATCGTTACATACACTTTGGTAGTGTGACCTTTAGTAAATTGTAAAATCAACTTTACACACACGTACAATGGAGAGGGCTTGTCGTAAAGATACAGGGCAGATAGATCGACGCGTCGCTGAAAAATTTGCGTGAAAATTTTTTATCGGAGCTGTGCGTCTTTCCAGAACTAGTAAAAATCGGTGATGGCTTCTAGCGCAAGAAGATAATGTTTTGCGCCTCGAGATTGTATTTGGAAGATTTCGGTGAAGGTTTTATTTACTTTAAAATCCTTTCACTTTGTTTTTATATCTTCTGCATAACACAAAACAGAAATTACAAGGTATTAGATATGGGCCAGATTCTTTCTCATCCAAAAACAGAAAAGAGCTCCGAAGAAGGGGGTGATAAATTCGTTGCTTTCGGTTTATCTTGCATGCAAGGATGGCGTGTATCGATGGAAGATTCTCATTCAACTATTTTAGACATCAATTCATTAATCGAGGACTCTAGCAAACATTCTAAAAAGCAAAATGCATTCTTTGCCGTTTATGATGGTCACGGTGGAGAGAAAGTTGCTATCTTTACCGGTGAAAATTTGCCTAAAATTTTGGCAAAAGATGAAAAATACTTGAGTGGTGATTACATCGATTCTTTGAAGAATGTTTTTCTTGCTACTGATGTTGCAATCTTAAGTGATTCTGAAATTGGCAATGATCCATCAGGTTGTGCTGCAACGTCAACATTAATTACAGAAGATGCAATCTATTGTGCAAATGCGGGTGATTCGAGATGTGTTCTATCAATTGATGGTGTCGTTAAGCCATTAAGTTTTGATCATAAACCGACCAATGAAGGCGAGAAGAACAGAATCGTCAATGCAGGTGGATTTGTTGATATGGGTAGAGTCAATGGTAACCTGGCATTATCAAGAGGTATTGGTGATTTTGAATTCAAAGATGCAAAATCTTTACCAGCTGAAGAACAAGCAGTCACTGCATTACCCGATGTTTTGGAACATAAACTTGATACCAATCATGATGAATTCATTGTTTTAGCATGTGATGGTATATGGGATTGTTTAACTTCACAACAAGTTGTTGATTTTGTAAGAAGATATGTTAAAGAAGGCAAAACTTTAATAGAAATTTCGGAATTAATGATGGACACTTGTTTAGCTCCAACTTCTGGTGGATCCGGTATTGGCTGTGATAACATGTCTGTCTGTATTGTTGCATTGTTACATAATGAGGAAACATTAGATGAATGGTATCAGAGAGTTTCTGCAAAAATTTCAGATGAAGATTTACAAAAATTACCAACTGCTGATGAATTATCCAATGATTTATATAATGTTGATATTGAATCCAAGCTATCAGAAACTAAGGATAATGGTGCCGGAGGTTCTAAATTATCAGGTTTGAGAGCGGGCTCCAGAGATTTTGATGATGATGACGATGACGAGGATGCAGATGATATGCTAAAAAGAGGCGCTCCAGCGCTGTTACAACAACTATTATCAGCTTCTGCAGCAAATCGTAATTACAATATCATTCAATTCGATCCTTCCGCAGGCTCAATATTACAATCGTTGGCCGTAGCGAATGATGACAACGAAAAGGGGAAAGATGAAAATGAAGGCGAAGAAGAAAATAAAGAAAAAGTACAAGAAATTTCTGATGAATCCAAATAATTTGACTGATTACGACACTCAATTTTTCATATTCCACAATTCACGATTCTTCAATTCTCTATATTTCCCTTTTTTTCTTTCTCAATTTTGTTTTCTTAAGAAATTCAATCACATTGTTCGACACTAACTTTTCTAACCAAAGTCTTGCATTTTCATGTTCTTCATTTGTTCTAATTTTTTATTTTTTTATTTAATGTTCAATTATTACATTTAGATACATTAACTTCCAATAACAAATACAAAGAAAAAAAACATTTGAACAAATTGAGACATGATTTATTTCAACACAAGATAATTAATGTTTCCCATGTTGATTTCTCTATTTTTTTTAGTCAATTACTACTTTGCTTGGTAAAATTATGATTTCCTGTTTTTTTTTCTATCTAATTACCCCACCCATCTTCTACCTCTATGATTGATTTCCATAGATACTCTTTTTAAGTCTATAAAATGTATTTTTAGATGTGTAATTATCATGAAAATACCTCATTACTGTTTCTATAACAAGTATCAATTACAATTTCTGGATCGATGTTTGTAACTTTAGAAATTACCATTGCCACAAAACCAATAAGGCAAGGCTCGTTCCTTGACTTTATTATTGGTGAATCTTTGAAAAGTTCAAAAAATTGAAATTTGTCAAACCGATCACTTTTAACAACAGGGATTGGCAAGAAATCATGCAATTGAATTTTTGTATTGTTTAAATTTTTTTTATTAGATTTTGAACTCTCAAGAAGTTGTTTAATTTTTGTTTCCTCTGTAATGAGAATATAATTCTCATTGTCATCAGGATAGAATTTATTTGGTGATTTAAAAAGGTACTTCCAAGAAGGATGAGTTTTTTTAATTTCACACCAAGGGGAATCAGTTTCAATCATCAATTTTTCGAGTGGTATATGAGGGATCATTTCTAATGTTGATTGATCACGAAGCCCTGCACCATTAATACTGAAATAAAAGTTATATTCAGGGACAGATTGTTGAAATTTCAAAAGTTTATCAAGTTCTTCTTTTGTACCTGTAAATGAATGTATCAAAAGGTTCTTATTTTGTAATGAATTATTAATTAGAAAGGGAGATAATATATAGATAAAATCATCACAAGCAGCTCTCATATGTAGAAAAAGTGGTAAATTAAATTTTGTAGCTAATTGTAATTGTTTTTCAAAGTAAATTTTTTGTTTATCCATTGGTGTATAATGTAAACGATCATAATCTAAACCTATTTCTCCAAAAGCCTTGACAGCATCTAAATTTTTATTGATTAAATTTTCTAGTTGATCTAAATGTGATTGAACTGTATAATTATCAGATTCGAATTCTGTTACAGTACAAGGATGAACACCGACTGTTGCATGAAGTTTGGGGATATCTGGAATGTTTTGTAAAGATCTCAAAATCTGCAATGTTCTCTCCGATTCTGATAGCGACGATCCTGTCAAAAGAATCTGTTCAACATGGTGTCTGTAAGCTTTTTGAAGAACGTCGATTGAGTCATCTCTATGATGTTTCCTTCCATGATAATTACCGGAGAACATTGAATCGGTGATATTGACACCCACATCATAGTATCGTGGTTTGAATTGATAAGTACTCATTATACGTTTAAACAAGGTCGAAACAAAGTTCTTTTGCATAGATGCATTGATGAGATGAGAGTAGTTCGTTAGAAAAGGATACATTTCAAATTTACGCATGCATAAAAGGTTGAACTATTTGATGACATAATCCCAGTCACGTGATTTATACAGATTTTTTTGGGACCGCAATCTAATCTAGCAACTTAATTTTCATGTCATCGATGAGCTACTTAATTTTACAAATTTAAAATTACAGTCTATAATATAAGTTGATTAAGTTTAGAATATTACTGGTTCTGATCTGCTACTAAAAAGGGATTTCTGTCGAAAATTTATTATAATTAATCAATTTGTGGGCAGATCATCGATGAAGGGAAGGGTGGCTGTCTAAATTAAGGAGGGAGAAGAAGGGGCTAGATTTGAAGAAGTCATGTTCCCACACCACCGAGAGGGGGGACTATAATTTGATAGTCAAGAGGTTAGCTCGAACCGAGTTGAAGCGAGTTTCTCGCGCAAACTGCGATCGGCAGTTTCCGAGGAATGTGATGAAGACCCGGGAGTTGCCGATAAATTAAATTGGAAAAATTAGTGTGGCGCGCGAGTAGGTTGAGCGGACACACCTGAAGTCAAGTCAGGTTCCAGTTGCCTATTTCAGCCTTTCCTCCTTACTCGTGGCAAGAAAAAATTGAACTTGTGATCATCGCGTATCACAAGCCAATAAAGTTTAGTGTTGCATTTTTACAAGATCTACAACATGGCAACCACAGGGGCTTCCGTCAATGTCTTCGATGGCATCCTTTGATGATTTATGTACTCTTCTCAACAATATATATTTCTATCTTGAAAATTGAAAGTAGTGTTAAAAGGATTTTAAAGAAATAGCATATTATATGTAGTTAGCCTATATTTATATATACTTGCTGTTGCCAAGGTTTAATTGGGGGGTGAAAAAGGTAAACTTTACCTGTTGCATCAGGCAAACGTATGCGGCTAGACTTTCCTAGTTCTGTTTCTTTTTGAAATGCAACCTAATTTTGGATGGGGGGAATTTTAATTTTTTTTTTCTCGCCCAGTCCGCGTTAAGCGACAGCCAGCCGATGGAGCAAATCAATCAGTCGATGCACAATATTGTGTCACCGTAGTTCTGTAAGCCGTTTGACAAATCAGGAGTAGAATTTGCAATGGTTTTGTTTTATTATCAGTTGGTTAATAGTTAATATAGGAATACAATCTTTGTACATTTAATTTTTGTTAAGATAGATGATTTCATGAATTTGGGTAGCAGAAGGTTGAATTAATTGTTTGTAGTTAAATGGCAATCTGCGAGTAGAAAGTATATATTATATATATATATATATATAAAGCGATTTCATTTTATAAAGTAAACAATTGTTATGATGAAAGCAGGAAAAAGGTAAAGTAATGATGGACCAGCCAGGGTAAAGTTTGAGTTTAGTTAAACATTTAAATTTTAATAATCATCATTATTGACTGATAAAAGAGTAAACTTGTGATAAAGATGGTAATCTTTGATCCCTTTGAGAGTTGTCACCATATTTAAACATTGGAATAGATGTTCCTAAACTTCTGCTATTATTATTATTATTATTATTATTATAGTTATTATAATTAAAAGAATTATGTAAACCACTTGTTATATTTTGTAAAGGTGGTAATCTTATAGGTTGATTTGGAGTCATATATTGATGTTTGTAAGAAGATTGTTGAGGATATTTAGATGGAATTGAAGAAGGAATTGGAGAAGTAAATGGAAGTGGTGATAATCCTATATTTGGTACTAGTGTTGACATGGGTAGGTTATTGTTGAAACTTGAAACTGTTGCGATACTTGAAGAACTAGAGTTTCTTGAGTTTAAAAGATCTTGCTCTACATCACTTGAAGTATTAGTATCAGTAATTAGGGAAGCAACACTAACCTTTTTCTGATCTAGAAATTTAATTCTTTCCTCAATTTCTTTACCAGTTCTATTGGATAATAAGATTGAAAGTTCCATAATAGTTAAACCTTTAACATTACGAGATAAGACGAGAGTATCTTCTTGTGGAGTCCAAGGTGAGAAATGATGTTGTTGTTGATGTTGATGTTGTGAATGAGAGGGATTTAAAATTCTTTGAGATGTTATAGATTCTGATTCTGGAATGTAGTTAAGATCATCTGTAGGGTTACTCAAAGTTTTTTCCAAACCAAATCTTTTTGCTCTGCCTGCTTTTTTAAGTTGACCAGATTTAAGTCTACGCCATCTAAATTGGCAAGCATTAGAAGTTCTATTATTGAAGTAATTTGCAATTTGTTTCCAACCTAAATGTTCAACTTCCTTTAAACGAATGAGAAGTTCATCATCACAATCATCCCAAGATTGAGGTGAGGATTTCAATTTTGATTCTAGGGAACTCATCTGGTATTATATTGATTAAGCAATTGATGTTACAATGAGAGGAATAGATGGGGATAGAAATAGTAAGAGAGTGAGAGATGAATAGAGGAAGAGAGAAGAGAAAGGAAGAAAAAGTAAAGAAAATCAATAATGGGAGATAGAGTAAGAGTAAGAGTAAGAGTAAGAATAAGAGTAAGAGTAAGAATAAGAGTAAGAGTAAGAGTAAGAGTAGAGTAAGAGTAGGAGTAGAATAGGATAAGATTGTATAAGATGAGATGAGAGAAGGAGAATGGGGATTAATGAATGTTTAAATAGAAGATGAAGGGAATTGTGAATTGTATTCGTCTAGGGAGAGGATAGTAGTACGTACTTGATGAAAAGAAATGGAGGGGGGGGGGGGGGGGAGGATCTAACTTAATCAATCATGCATATTCACTACGGGAAGAAATCGGGCCAATTTCGCGTTTTTTTTTAGTTTCTTAACTATGGTGCATTTTTGCCTTCTACAAG
>JBBJZV010000028.1:0-24274 GCA_039700735.1 Pichia pseudocactophila
CACCTGCTGGGTCGGTCACAGGAAGCGGCACAGGAATAGCAGAGAAGGATGGGTAATTCCAGTTCGTCACAGTGAACTTCGTAGCAAAATCATCGTCACTGTATGTGGTGGTGGAGGTTGTAGCAATAAATGTACCGCTGACACCAACTGGCATGTCACAAGAAGTAGTTTGAATCGACACGTAGAATGAATCAAACGATAGAGTAGTTGGCTTAATCTCACAGGTGGCCCCGCAAACCTTACCAACAGGATCAGTCACAGCAAGGAATGAGGTCACCGGTACATAAGCTGAACTCTGTGATAAAATGCTGGAGCTGCTGGATAAAACTGAGCTGCTGGATGAAACTGAGCTGCTAGATGAAACTGAGCTGCTAGATGAAACTGAGCTACTAGATGAAACTGAGCTGCTAGATGAAACTGAGCTGCTAGATGATACAGAGCCGCTGGATGGTGCTGAACTGGATGGTGCTGGTATGTACGATGGGCTGTCTACGTTGGTAACAACAATAACAGACGTCTCCTCGCCGTTGGTGACGGTAGTACTGGACAACTCCTCAACAAATGTTCCCGATAACTCAGATGGCATCTCACATGTTGTTGTTGGAATACTAACAGTAGAAGTGAATACTGTAGCTTCTGTGAATGCAATAGTGCATGAACCAAGTCCCGTCACACCAGCTGGGTTGGTGAGTGTTGAGCTAAATTTAACAGAGTAGAACGTAGGAACGTTTGTGTTTGTAACAAACACTGTGCTTTCAACACCAGAAATAGACACAATAGTACTGGATGTGGCTTCATTGAAGGAGCCGCTCAAACCAGTTGGCATTTCACATGATGTAGTAGGTACCAACACTGTTGTCTCGCCAACCGAAACAGAGGTGGCATCGATCTCACAAGTTGCCTGGCCTGATACGCCCCCTGCGTCGACAACATTCAATGTTGTTTCAACGGCAAAGAAATGTGGTTCGTTGACGTTCGTTAATGTCACAGTAGTGGTGGAGTCACCATTGGCAACAGTGGTTGTTAAAGTAACGGTAGAGAACGCTCCTTGGATATCCTCAGGCATGGCACACGAGGTAGTAGCAACTAGCGCAATGGATTGTAAAACATCAATCTCTGTAAATGCAATGCCACACGTAGCTGCATCGCTATGACCAGCAAGATCAGTGACGCTTATGACAGTTTCAACAGCAGCAAAGCTTGGAAGAGCAGTGTTGGTAACGGTAATTGTTTCCGTTGTCTCGTCGTTTGTTAACACCGTGGTCGATGTGCGAACAACAAACTCCAGTCCTTGTTGCTCACATGAGGTGGTTGGCAGTGCCACAGTAGTTCTCGCACCAGTCAGGGTGGTCAAATTGATTTCACACGTAGCTTCTGTAGTTTCTCCTGCAGGGTTAGAGAACGTCAATGTGGTTGCAACAGCTTCGTATTGTGGCACGTAGAAATTGGTCACCGTCAAAGTGGTAGTGATATCATCTTTTGTAACGACAGTGGTGCTAGTACCACCAACAAAGAAACCATCAATTTCATCTGGCATTTCACATGTTGTAGTGTGTATTGCAATGGTGGTTGATCCAATTGTCGGCTGTGTAAAATTTATTGAACATGAAGCTGACGCAGTTTGGCCTTTAGGATCAGTAACAACAAGGAAAGTAGAAGCAGCAGAGTACTGAGGTTTGTTCACATTAGTAACTGTCAAAGTCAAAATAGTGGTACCATCTTGCAATGTAGTTGTAGAAGTTTCATCAATAAAGGTACCACTGATAACATCGGGCATGGAACAAGATGTGGTTGGTATTGTTACCGTTGTAGTATCTATCACTTGGGTAGTAAAGTTAAGTTCACAAGTAGCAACGTCAAAATTATCAGCTGGGTCAGTTACAGAAGTTGTGGTTTTGATTGCAAAGAATTTGGGAATATTCATGTTGGTGACAGTAAATTCAAATGCATCATATTCATCGCCAGTGGAGATTGTTGAAGTGACTGCCAAAAATTCACCAGAGATATAAGGAGGCATAACACAGGTAGTTGTTGGAATGGATAAAACAAAATTATTGATAGATTCAGTAGTAAACTGGATGGTACATGTAGCAGCGCCGCTATTACCAATAGGATCAACGACTGTTAGGAAATACTCTGCTGCTGAATATGTTGGAATATCCACGTTAGTAATAGTGAATGTTGATGTGATCTCCCCATCTATGAAAGGAAAACTAGATATTCTTTCAATAAAAGTTCCGTCAATTTCAGTTGGCATTGTACAAGTTGAGGCTACAAGAGTATATGGAGATCCAAAAGCTGTTGTTCCTGTCATTTTAACAGTACATGTGGCATCTCCTGTTGAACCAGCAGGGTTTGTAACAGTTAGAATAACAGGAGTTGGTGTGTACTCAAACAAGTAATTGGTTAAAGTAAAAATATTGAGTTCTTCGTGGTTTGGGACAAGGAGAAGTTGAGTTGATGTTACAATCTCACCTGGTAAATCTGTTGGCGATTCGCATGAGGTTGTAGGTGTGGACACTGTTGTGATAGAGTTTGATAATGTATCCAGTTGGAGAAAACATGTAGCCTTACCAGATGTAAGAGGATTCCTTACTGTAGTGATTGTTGTTACAGGTGAGAATGTTGGCAAAGTATAGTAAAAACCGGTTCCACCATCTAAAAGTATTTTTTGACTACTGAGAAAAGTAGCACTAACATCTGTTGGGAATTCACATGTGGTAAAATAGATTATTGGACCATCACCATCATTTAAAGTTGATGGTTTAGCTGTGCATGTAGCAGTAACAGAATCTCCTTTTGGGTCCGTTAAAGTAGTTGGAGCATAACACGTTATGCTTTCAATATTATGCAAACTATGCGTAGTTACAAAAATTGTAACTCCATTTTGCGAATAACTTAAAGTAACTGTCTTTGTGTTGAGAGAAGCTGTTACATCAGATGGAAAGGGACATGTCATGGAGTGAACTTTAACAACAATATCTGAAATGGTTGATATAAATGGGACAGCGGAGCAAGTATAAGAAGCAGACTCTGAACATTTTCTATAATAAAAAGACTGAGTGAATGGAACCCCAAAAGTGATATCTGCTCTCTCGTTTTCCAAATCATATATTCTTTTCTCATAGATGTGCTGTTCAGTAGCACTAGTAAAAGATTTGTCATTGGCGGTTAGAGACTCAGTATGAAATGTAGTCGAGAGAATATTTTCATGCGTTCCTGATGGGTAAATAGCGGTAACCGATGTTTTTAATAACAAATCGCTAGCAATAGTAGCAATTCAAATGCTGTAAACAGTGTCTGCATCAAGATGGATCCAAAAAGTTGAATGTTCCAAACCTGTATTAGTGTGAACTACGTCGTCGATTTGAATAGATGAGTAAGCGTCGTTTGGTTCTGTGTAAAAGCCGTAAAGACCGCTTTCAGTAGCTGTAGAAGAATAGATGGTTAGTAAATATGCTTTGAAGGAAGAGATAGAGCTAACGAATATAACATACATTTGAAATAACCTGATTTGTGGATAATGAAGTTTGAGTTTTCAGCTGTTAGCTGTTGAACAAAATTTGCATTGTTATTGTAAGAGACGGCAGAATCTTTGTGTTGAATAAAGGAAGCGATGTATGGTAGTTTTGCGTAAGCGTTGTCTTCGAGAAGTTGTTTACAGTCTGTGAGAGTGTCACAGTGGTAAACCAAGCCAAGAAGGCCATTATCAGTGTTGGTAACCAATGCTTCAGCCTGTGTAACACAGAAGAAGGATTGGATCAACAGAAAGAGGGTGTATATCGATCTCATAGATGAAGATTGTCTTTACAGAAAAGAAGATCAGATAGAATAAACGGCATAGTGTGCGCACAATGCGGTATATAAACAAGAAACTGAAACGGCAATCGTGGGAACTATAATAGTTAAGAAAACGGTTCCACTATCGCCAGCATTGCCGGACTATTTTTCCTCCCGAATTGCCGAAACGCGTTTTCCGGCTACAACGGTATTATTGTTTTCTTTCGCGAGACCGATTGTTTAAGGATCTGCAAGTTCTGCAGAGTGTGGCGGGATCTGCAGAGTCTGCGTCTCGCAACGGGGTCCGTTCTTTGTTCTTTGTTCTTTGTTCTTTGTTCGTGCAGACAGCCTCCATCAGCTCACGCGGTGCAGGGCGTCCAGATAAGACGATAGGGAAGCCAGTCCAGTGCAGGCGGTATTGGTCCGCAGGTAGCGTCACGACAGCCTGCTGCCAGGTAGGTCGCACATATTCATATATTCATTCAGCTGAACTGTTTCTCTTACGTGTGTTATGAGTAACTCCATCTTTTTGTTGAGGATGGCAGCATCCATACACCATCGTGTTGCTAAGCTTTCCTTCAGTACTCTAATCTGGGGTTAAATTAAACTTTGTTAACTAGACGCATTCGTGCATGTAGAAATAAAGCTTAATAACATAAACTTGCCTTTTCTACAATAATTGGAATTTCCTAGCAGGCAATATTTTTAAATACCAACTTGGTGTTATACTAATACCACTGTGGTAAATGTCTACAGCTAGAAATGTCATTACAGTACGGGCGTCACACAAACTATTCACATTTGTTTCTGTTAGCAAGAAAGCACTTCTTGCTGCAAGTCAAAGCAATTGCTCACTACTCAATTAAGTCTTACTCGTTTTTTGTAACCGCCAATACTTGTAAAATCTCTTTTGATAATAATGATTGCAATTTTCTATCGATGGTTGTTAAAGATACTCAAATTTTTGAAATTCTCTGTCAAAACTCGTCTACAAAGGTAGTCGCTTTCCTAAAGCAGTTTTACTTTGCAGACTAATACTTACTTAAAGCGGGCTGAAATTTGGCCCTTTTTACAGCTCGCATGCGCTGAAGTCGGAGGTATATCATTTTTAAAGAAAAATACACCCAAAAATCCTCCTAAATGCAATCATGTTTTCGAACAGCCATTTTTCAAAAAAAACTTTAGTATTTGAATTTAGGCACAAAATTATAATAATTAATGACTTTTTTCAAGCTCAAAATACCTCAAGCTAAAGTTTTCACCCTCAAACTAAGCACATTTTGCGTCTTTACTAATTTAGTTCTCAGATTTCTGCACATGCATATGGACCACCAACGTTTTTTCTTCGCGATATCAAATTTTCATACATGATTCTCTCCGACTCAATTTTCCTACCCCACAGTAACAACACACTTTCTTCTTGTTCAACAAACTATGGCACGTGCAATCAAGGGAATGTTGATCAAATGTGACCCATCTATCAAGTCGCTAATTGTTAAAATTGATCAGGACTACAGGGATATTGTTATTGAGGAGCTCGATGACACTCACCTCCTTATTGATCCCTCCAAAGTGACATTTGTCAAACAGGAACTCAACAGGATTCTCGCGGACAACGCTTACGACGCTATCGAGGAGGCACAACAGTGAATGAGAGAGAGATATATAGACAGAGAGAGGTGTATATTTCCATTACATATTCTATACGCTCATATTATCCAAATCTTTTTGGATCTCGTCCATAAGCTGCTGCGAACTGGCGTCTGTGTCGGGACCAGTACCTGTACCAAGTGGTTGATGGGCAGACATAGCTTCTCGGACAGCTGTGATCCAGGTATCGTGAATCTGTGGACCTAGTTCCTCCTGTACCCCGTCCATGAGGATAGTTGCAGTTTCATCGTCAACGAATTCGGTTATTTGTGAATAGAGTCTCTTGATTTCGGCAACGCTTGCGTTCTCACGGATTCTCGCTACAGCTATCTCAATAAACCGATGCACCGCTGTACGGATCGTCACTTGTAACTCAACATGAACGTCCACTACGTCGTTCACCACAGTTGGGAGAGATCCCACGAGTCTATCATATACGCTGCCCGTTTTACTCAGAATAGTTTTCAAACGTGAAAAATCTAACGTTGTCTCTCTGCGGAAATGAATAATGTCAAAACTGTGTATAGTCTCCCTAAGGAGGAGCAGAGATTTTATAGCGTATAACTGGTACTCGACTTTGTCCTCAGTGAATGTGTTAAGGGACACAATACAGATATGTACAGCGCTTGACGCAATGTCGTCAAACACAGCGGCATTAAGTAAACCATAGATCTTGTTGAGAATGTCAACAGCGTCCTGCACGGGTGGGTATACACTGCGCCCGTTCCTTGTGATAACGAGTTCTTGTCCTGTACGTTTGTACTTTGTAATGTGTTCGTCAAAGTACTTCTGGACGCGGAATACTAGACGTGTTTGAACGTCGTGTAATATGGGACGCAGAAGTGGAGCATGTGTTGAAAACGATGTGATGAGTGTAATGAGATCACAGCAAGTGTCAATGTCTGTTTCTCTCAGGATCTTGTTACGAAGAAGGTAATAAACTGGATCAAGTAGTTGTTCAAGATATGATGTAACTGCTGTAGCGTTTGCTGTGTTGTCAGCGGTTGGAGGTGGGAGGAAAAAAACAGCTTTAAATACCTCAGTCTCCTTTTCAATAAGTTTGGTAAAGAAGGTGAGATTAGCGTTGGTGAATTCAACAATTGGTTGATCGAATTTCGTCGATTCAAGGAAAGGGTGTACGATGTTAGTGTTGACGAGGTGCCCCCTTGTTTTCGCATATTGGTTGTAAACGTCGTCTAGAAGATTAAAGTAGTCATCATCTGGGTCTGAGTTATCTTGGTCAGATGGTGTTGTTCTTTTGTATAGTTCATGAAAGAGTGGGAATATTGAAGCGAGGTTATCGACAAATGTAACATTGAGTAGAGCTTCAACTGTTTGTGGTTTCATCTGTGACACTACTTTCTTCTCTGTAGATTTAATGTAGTTGATTATGTAGTTTCGTATGAGTGTAAGTGCACGAATCATGCATTGTTTGAACCTGTGTTGGTAAATGGTGATGTCCTTGTATTCTTTGTGCGCTGGGTCGTTGACAAATACTAAAGCATTATCGAGCTGTGTGAGAAGGTCGTGAAATGAAGGCTTAAGTACAATTTTGGTATTATTAACAGTATTTAGTTTCTTCACAATGTAATCGAGACTACGGAAGACATCGAACTTAGCAGTGAGTGATTTGTATAATCCGTCAATGTGTGTTAACGTATCGATGAGAGTAGTAGATTCAGACTGGAAATCTGTAGTTTGCATAATGACGGAATCATGAATAGCGAGAAGTTTGTCAAGTGAAACCATAGTGGAGTTGATATCAGCTATGAATTCGTTGTTTTGGTTCTTCGTTTGACGCAAAAATTCTGTAAAATCTTTGTACTCGTCAATATACGGGCGTTCAACAACAACGTCCGTTTCTGGAACCGCAAGTATGGATTCATCGAATGTAAACGACTTAGACCGAGCTCTAATGGACATATTTGTGTAGCGGGTAAACTGTTCACGGCATGCACACCCATGCCTTGTCGAGCGATGAATAAACCCAACTGTCGTTGACAGTACCGCGTTTCACGAGACCCGCGACAAGCGCGACTGTCGCGGCAGAAGGAGCACGATCAGGCAGCAGCGCTCTCACGCTGGCTAATGGGACACGGGTGTTGTTTGCAGTATTGAAGAGCACTGTGACAGCTGTGGTGGCTGTAGTTATGGTCGCTGTATGGAGTGATGTTGGTGGGTCGTCTGTGGGGATGCCGATGTCAGCGAGCACGGTCCGGAGGAGAACGCGTTTGCTGTCCTGGAGACGGAGACGTGACCATTCGGCGTAGATGAGCTCGTCTGGGAGTGAGACCGCGTGTGTGACAAACTTGTCAAGGAGGAGGCGGTTGAGGAGGATGCGCACGGTGGGTGCGTTGTAGATGTCGGCGAATGTGACAGCGGAATCCGCAACGAGAGCGTACATGACGCGTCCGTGCAATGCAGCTGGTGTAGATTCGGCGAGTGTGTAGAGCCATTCTTCGAAAAGAGTAATAGTTCCATGTTGGTGGATGAGTTTCATCTCTGGGAGTTCAAGATCGATGATTTGTGGGGGTTGAGGTGGAAGTGGTGGTGTTGAAGACTCTTTAGTCTTTTCCATCTCGTGAATGAGTTCCAGTTCTGTGGAAAAGCTTGGGTTTTCCTCTAAAACCCACTGTTGTTGTAAGAGATTTCTATCAGCGAGCATCTGTTGCCACCAAGCGATTTGGTCGTTCAACCAGACGCGATTGACCGTTTCCGCTTTGATGGCGTTGTTGCGGTAGAAGACACCCACAATTTCGACAGTAGTGTTGACAGAGACTTTAGCGTTTGTGTATACTAAGAAAGTTTCATTTGCAGCTGTTCCGTCGTCGATTATGACACGACACTGCGTGTTGTCGTCGTCGATGTAATGGACACCTGAGACACGGCCGACGACGCGGACTGTTTGTAAAGGCCAGTTACCGAGCATACGCATTCCATTGTTATCCAAACGGGTTCCTATATGTCTGTAGATGGTACTGACGCGGCAACAGAGGTGAACATCACGAGCAGCGAAGTTGACAGGGCGAGTGAGCGTCCAGCTAAGGTGAAAGAATCTGGGTCGATAGTAAGGTACGCCATTACGACGGAGTTCAACTATTGAGTCATTTGGTGATGTGATTGTTATGTTTTTCTTCAATCGACGTTTCGCTGCTGTTATTAAGTCCATTTGGTAGGGGATGGAGTATTGTGCGGAGGGGAAGAGTTGCATGTATTTATTCATGTTGTGAAAAACGGTTTCCACGTGACCTTCGGAGAAAGCCGATAGATTAGATTTGAAATAATATATAATACGTCAGAGGTTGATAGTTATGGAGGGGAGGTGATCGTTGACTGTTTCCTTTCTTTAACAATGTCGTTATCGTGTCATATATTAGATACTACGAATGGGCTACCAGCTAAGGGTGTTGAGTGTGTGTTGAAGGATGCTGCGGGTAATGTGCTTGAATCGGCAAGAACTGATAGTGATGGACGGATTCGGTGGGGTGGTGTCTCACTTTCAGTTGGAGTGTACGAATTACGGTTTCATACAGCGGAATACTTTTCTAGTGCTGGTAGATCAACATTTTTCCCACATGTTGCTATTGCCTTTGAAGTGACAGATTCGAGTCATTATCATATACCATTATTATTGAGTAATTATGGTTACAGTACATATCGTGGTAGTTAAAAAGTTTTATATGTTAAACACGGAAAAAATGGGTATTGCATTCACTTAGTGGATGGACTTTCATTTCTGTTCTTTTATAATCGTTTAATTCAATACGTATAGTACGTACTTCACGTGGGTAGTAAGTGAGGAGGACGTAAACGCGACGCATATCAGGGTTGACCCTATCGTAATCGAGTGAAGTGTGAGTTGTAACATTATCTGAGAAAGTTACAGTTGATGAAGTATGACGTTTTTTGAAAGAGCTGGGTTGAATATTGGTTGATCTATGGGCTGGTTCATGAATGGTATCAATTTTCAGTGAAGAAATATCTAAATCTAAATCTGAATCTGAGTCAATTTCTAACTCTATTTTGTCGAGATCTGTTAAAATATCGGAACGAGGACGAATGAATGACATTTTCTTATTAAGCTGTCGCTTCAGTCCTGCACGTTTAACCTCTGCAGGGGTGTTTGTAGACTGGTCAGCAAAGAACTTTGTTTCACCGTAACCTGCTATTATGGATATATAGCCTAGTTCGACGATTTCTGAGTCATCTCCCACTTCTGCTGGTTTGCTGAGTGTTATATCGGCGGGTGTAGCAATGGTAGCGGTAGTTGCTGTGGTGCGATTGGTAGTTGTGGTGGTGAGTGGTGGGTTGTCAAGAGGTGGGTTAGTAGCCGTGGAAGTAGAAGAAGCTGTTGTTGAGCGAGTGAGAAGACGGCGGAGAGAGAAGCGGGAACGAAGGGAGGAGAAGGAAGATAGCGACGTTGTGGAGTCGGATCTTTGAAGTGTGTTGGAGGCTGTGTTTGTAGTTGTGGTTGTAGTTTTTCGCCTGAGTAGTTTACGAAAGAAGTTTCTTTTAGATGTGGGGGGTGGAGGTGGGGTAGCAGTAGCTGGTGGAGTTGCAGGAGTTGCAGGAGTTGGTGGAGGGACTGGTGTAGGGACTGGTGCAGGAGTTGCAGATGTTGGTAGAGACGTTGGTGGAGAAGTTAAAGCGATTGGTGGAGTATTTTGATCAGTCTTTGCCGATTTTGTGTTGAGTGGGAGACTTGCAGTAGATGGAGGTGGTCTTTTGAGTGGGTGGTTGTTGTTGTACTGGGGGTGTATCTGTTGACGGAGGGGGTGGTGGTGATTACGTGGTTGTTGCCGTGGGTAGTTCCGTGGTTGGGGGTGTGATGTATACTTTTGTGGATTCGGCGGTGGTGGATTCGGCGGTGGATTCGGTGGTGGTGGATTCGGCGGTGCATATCTATGTGGATGTTGTTGTGAGTATTGTGGTTGATAGTTCTGTGAGTGTTGTCGGTGTTGTGGGTGTTGCTGTGGGTATCGTTGAGGATAGTGTGGGTATTGCTGCGGATACTGCTGTTGATACTGTTGCGGATACTGCTGTGGATACTGCTGCGGATACTGCTGTGGGTATCGCTGTGGGAACTGTAGTGAATTCCTTTGTGGAAGCTGCTGTTGTTGATACAGCTGTTGACCATTAACTTGTTGAGTTTGGGACAAGTTCAACAGTCGCTGACGCTCTTGCTGGACTTTCGCTTGATGACGCTCCTGCTGAACTTTACCATTCTTCAACCTCGCCTTCAAATCGTCGAATTCAGTTATATCGCTCACTGAAGCGGACCTTGGTTGTATATAATTAACCATTGCCTATAAAGAGTACACACATGCATTGAAGTTGCGATCAACGGGTGATGCTGACCCCTTTAACGAGCCGCACTATCAAATAGAGCGACGCGAGCGCGACAGCGATCGCTGTCGCGGAGCCCACCACGAAGGAGGACACACTGTCCTCTGTGGGGCCAGCAACCATCTCTGCACGGACGGCCCCCGCACGAAGCGAGTAGAGCCGGCTCGTGTAGGGGACCGGGTACAAGAGGCGACCCGTGTCCGTGTGGAAGGACGCTGCCACAGCGGCAGCGGTGTCGGCGTCGGCGTCGAGCGGGCACTCGTAGAAGGGTAGCAGGTGCACGGGTGGTAAAAGGGTCGCACCACCACTATCACCACTGCTACCGGCGATGTACCGCAGGTGCAGCGGGAGCGTGCCGTTGCTGGCGACGCAGTGGACGGTGGTGGCCGCTGTGTCGTCCACACGGTACGCCGGGAGCTCGATGTCGTCGACGGCGGACGCAGTGCACGCTGGCGGGAGCGTGTGCGGGTCGAGGATGTACTCCTTGGGGAGCAGTACACGGACGTGGGCCGTGCACTGGGGGTCCGGCAGCGGGCCCGTGAAGGCCCACTCGAGGACCGGGTGCAGGTAGGGCGTGTGGCCGCCCTGGTGGAGGGTGCTGTTGAAGACACCGTGCCGCCAGGAGAGGGCGTACGGGCTGTGCAGGAAGAGCGTCTCCTTCACCTGGGGCTCTTCACCCTGCAGTGACACGAGCAGGCCGTGCAGAAGCGGGTCCGTCTCTGTGTGTGAGTGTGTGTCTCCGGCGAGACGTGTAAGCACAGCGAGCTCGTGGTTTGCGCCCAGTGGGGAGACGAGGCGAGTATCGCGGTCACGTGACTCGCTCGAGTCACGTGACTCGCCCACCCGCCGGGTCACGTGCACGCTCGCGCGGCGGCCGTCGAGCACAACTTCCCACGTGACCACAGGGCCGGCCGGCGCGCACGTGACCTCCGCAAGGGGCGCAGGGAGCGGCGGGAGGCTCAGCGTGTCCAGCACCCTGGCGAGCGCGAGGAGCGGGTCCTCCTCTGTCACGTGCAGGCCCCTAGGTTCGACCCCCGCGACAGAGACAGACAGCCCGGGAAACGCCCACAGCGACGCGTCGTCAAACAAAAGAGGAGGCTCAGTATCGTTCCCCCCGTTCCCCTCGTTCCCCTCATCTCTGCGCCACAACACGTGCGCGTGTCGTGCTTCGCCCTCACTCCCCCACATCGTGTACCTCTCTTGCACAACCCCCTCCTCGCAAACACCAACAACAACATTGTACCCTTCACCATTCTCAACAACGTCCACACTAGATAACACTTTACCACTATCACCCTCACAGAATACCAATTCCCTCTTCTCGTAGTATCCTTCAAATCCTTCCTTCATACAGATAAGTAGGTCCCGTAAAAGCAATTATATAAACAACACAACAACACCTTGAGCTCTTCACGTTTTGTTGGGCAATTTCACATGTCGTAATTTCGCGAGCTTGCTGCCTGCCTCAGTTAATAATTTAATAGCTCCGACATCAACGGACGTTAAATTTATAAACAACAGGTACATTCCAATCCCCCCCTCCACTTTTGCCACCTTTACTGCTTTCTTCAAATCACCCACTCACACCTCCTTACACACTCAATGTCTATCCCATTCTCTGATATCGCAAAGGCTTCAAACGACATCACTTCTAAAGATTTCTTTCATTCAGCTCCACTTGCAATTGATGTTAAATCAACTGCTCCAAATGGTGTAGTTTTCACCTCAAAGGCAAAATCAAATGGTGATAAACTTTCAGCAAATATTGAAGCAAAATATTCCGATAAATCAACTGGTCTTTCTCTCGTTCAAGGTTGGGCAACTGATAATTCTCTTTCAACTAAAATTGAATTATCTGATGCAATTACTCCAGGTCTTAAAACTGAACTCGTTTCTTCTTTATTACCAGGTTCTTCAAAATCTTTTAAATTAAATACTTATTTCACTCATGATACAATCTCTGCAAGAGCTTTTGTTGATTTACTTAAAGGTCCAATCTTTAACGCTGATTTTACTTATGGTAAAGAAGGTTTCACTACCGGTGGTGCTGTAACTTATGATGTTTCTTCTGCTAAATTATCAAGTTATTCTTCAGCTCTCGGTTATAAAGCTCCTTCTTATGCTTTAGCTTTAGTTGCTTCAAATAATTTATCTGTTTTCACTGCTGGTTATTATCATAAAGTTTCTTCAATTTTAGAAGTTGGTTCAAAGGCAACTTATGATTCAAAGGCAACTACTTCTGGTAACCCAGTTGCTGTTGAAATTGCTTCAAAATATATCCTTGACCCTTCTGCTTTCGTTAAAGCTAAAATCGCTGATTCTGGTATCGTTACTTTAGCTTATCAACAAGAATTAAATAAAGGTGTTAAAATCGGTTTAGGTGCTGCATTTGATGCTTTAAAAATTAATGAATCAAACCATAAAATTGGTGCTTCATTATCCTTCCAAGCTTAATTATTTTAATTAATTAATTAATTAATTAACTTTAAACCTAAAAATCTTATTTATTTTATTTATTTCTATATTTTTCATAGTAATCATTCAATAAAAATTCCATACGCATCCTAGTTTCTAATAACCACCTTTTCTCATAAATACTACGTTTACCATTATCAATCCAATATTTACCATTACCTTCACCAATTAAATTCCCAATAATTTCCCATAAAATCCATTTATTACCATGTGGTACAATCGTTACATTATTTGATCCTTCAAGTGAAAATTCTTCATCAAATAAAATCCATTTAATAGTAGAATTTAAAATTTTAAAATAATTCAAAATTCTTAATAAATGTTTAATTTCAATTGCAATTAATCTAGTTAAAATTAAACATCTTGGTAAAATTAATGGTTTTAAATATGGCCTCGAAAGTGAAATAATAAAATGATTAACATTAAATAATTCAGTAATCCTATTAAAAGGTGCTTCTTCACTAATCTCATATGGTGGATAAAATTTACTCTCTTCAAATCCTGTAATTAAACATTTATCTTCTAAAATCCCTGTACCCATTGAACAATTAATAGCTTCACTAATACTAACATATGGTGTTGTAAGATAATTTAATAATTTTGGTATCCTTTCACTCTCAGGATAAACAATTATATTGAGTATTCTTCTTGTTTTCAAAAATGCTTCCTTAAATGTAATCCCTCCAATAATTTTTAAAACTGATTTAAGGAAACAATATGTCTCAATTGTTAAACCTTTCCTTAATAATTCAACTTTATCAAAATTTTCATTAGAAATCTCAATTGATTCCCATTCACCAATACAAGCAATTGCTGCAACTCCTGCTCCAACTCCTGATCCAACAATTACATTAGGTAATAATTCACATTCAATTAATCCTTCAATAACTCCAATATGTGTCATTCCAAACATTGCCCCACCATGTAAACATAAAGCGGTCATTCCAAGTGTTGTCTTAGCATCATGGAAAAAATCAAGTTTATCTTGTGATGAAATATTAAAACTTCTCTCAACATATTTCACACATGTAACCATCTCATAATTATATTCTTCAATTAATACTTTAGTACCAGCATATGTCCTATCATACAGTGCACTATTTGAAATTCCACCAAAATTACGTAAAACTCCAGCTCTTAATAATGACATAAGTCGTTGCACGTCCCCATTACAACGTAATCCTCTAACTTCATTGACTCTTTCACGTATTAAAGCATAATCATATCGACGTGAAACTAAATTATCCTTCCAAACTGTATTACCACTTACCCTATCAAGTTCAAATGCTGTAAGTGCATATTCAGTTGCTGATGTAGATTCTGATAATCTCTTCTTAAGTATTTGTGTTATTGTCCTCTTATGACCACCACATGCTTTACGCACACCAGCTCTTATCCAATAAACAGATACATCCAAAAATAAAATAACAGTTCGTACAACTGGTGTTGGAATTATCGTAAGTGCAAATGTTATTAATGTGAACAATATTGTCTTCAACAATGATTCCTCCTGCATGTTCCATTGAAAGGAATGAACTTCATTAGGCCTGCGCGTGAACTACATTCTCTATATATATACCACACCCTTTCTCAATCTAGTTCAATGCGTCCATTCACCCAATCATTGCGTCGGTTCTCAACTTCCAGAGTTCGTCGTATACCATTTAATGATAATAGTACAGCTACAGGTAAAGCATGTGAAGCAGCACTCGTTACCTTTACTTCCTTACTCGTACTCGTACTCGGTGGTGTCGCATACCATAAACTTTACAAATGGAACGTACTAAATAAAATGAAGGCTAGTTTTAATACAAGTGAATCACTCCTCTTAACAAAACATGACGCAGATCATCAATTATCAGAGAAAGGACTATGGGCGGAACGTCCAAATCAAGCATTACTCGACAGTATAGTCAGTGGTACTGTAAAGGGTAAATATTATTTATTATTAGGAGAAAAAGGTACAGGTAAGGCTAGTACAGTAGTAGAGAGCATTCAAAGAGTGAAAGGTCATGATTGTGTAGTTGTCGATTGTTCCTCCGATGTTGAACTGATGAGATTGAGAATCGGTACCGCTCTCAACTTCGATTTCTTTGAAGATTATATTGGTAGTTTGTTTAGTATGAAAGGTCCACGTGAATCAACACCAATTTTAGACATTGAACGTGCGTTTATTAAACTCGAAACAATCCTTCTCAATCGTCGTCACTACACGGATAAACCACTCATCATGGTTTTCAATAATTCTCACCTAATAGATACATCACTTGTTGAACTTTTACAACAACGTGCAGAAAGTTGTGCAAGTTCAGGTTTAATGACAATGTTATTTATAAGTGAAGACTATTGGCTATTTGAAAAAATGCGTACACTTGGTACTCGTATGCAAGTAATCAACTTCGAAGACACTCACCTCGCTGAAGCTACAAAGATCCTCAAATCTGCTCGTATGAAATACTTCTCTGACCCAATATCAAATGAAGATTGTGAACGTGTATTTCGTATCGTTGGTGGTAGACCACAGCATCTCAACTACATAGCTTCCCACAAAGATATGCTACGTTCCGCTCGTGAACTTATCGATTCCGAAAAACGATGGTTCCTTAACAACTGCACCCTCCTCGGGAAAAACATGGACGATGATGTCAACGACTACGGTAAATTCTCAACATCGGCAATGCTCCTCATGAAAGCCCTCGTAGAGATCGACAAGGAAAAGAACAATTCCGTCGACGTAGAACACTTACCGAAACTCCCATTATGGAGGGCAAAACAAATCATGACTCGTGCAGACTTTATCGAAGACCTGGACAGGCTTAACATCTTTACCATTGGAACAAACTCTAAAGTCAAAGCCGATAACGTACCCATGATGAAAGCATTCCATGAAATCGCAGCAGAACCAGGATTTGAACAGCTCTTACAGGAATCACTGCACCGTGTTGCCGAAATCGAATCTATCCATAGAACACGTGAGATTGTCTTCAAAAACGATGCTACTACCAGCTCACTCTGTAGAAAGTAACAAGCTACTGTTATGAAGCGTAATTCGGCTCAGCCATTTTGCAAATTATACTATTATGCGCGCGAGGGAACTCAATTATCAACACTTTGGAAGGCAAAATGAAGCTCAACTAGTTTAGGCACACTTTTCCCACTACCCCCTAAACAATACTGCTATCATGGATATCGTGCTGGGCATTCGTCTTAAAGACTCAACAATAATTGCAACTTCCAAGGCTTTCACGCGCGGAATCTCAATCATCAAAGCTACAGATGACAAAACTTTAGATCTCAACGAACACAATGTGATGGCATTCACTGGTGAATCCGGTGACACAACACAGTTTGCAGAATATATCAAGGGTAACGTGCAATTATTCGGACTTCGTGAGGGATACGAAATGCAATCCCCAGAAATTGCATCATTCGTGAGACACGCACTAGCAACATCGCTTCGTTCTCGTAGTCCGTACCAGGTACAGACCCTCGTTGCTGGTGTTCAGCGTTCCGGTGACGGTTTCCTCAGCATGATCGACTACTTAGGGACCCGCTGTGACCTCCCGTATGCAGCTCATGGATACGCTGCGTTTTACACAATGTCACTCTTAGATCGTCATTACAGAGATGATATCTCTTACGAAGAAGGATTGAAACTCGTCAGACTCTGCGAGGAAGAATTGTGTAAGAGAATGCCAATGGACTTCAAGGGACTCAACGTTAAAGTAGTCACCAAAGATGGTATCAATGTCGTAGATTACTAAGTTTGTGTATTTTTATAAACTGTGATGCTATTAGTAAAATTATAAAATGAAAAATAACTACACTTGTATTAATTAAACGCAACTTCGCAACTTATCTTACTCATGATCTAATACAACCTTGACCTCATCAGTTGATCTCTTCGTATAGTCATAAAGAGTCTTAACTGTTTGTCTCGTTATTGTCTTCGTCTTGGTCTCTCTGATATCATCAAACGCTGGATTTTCCGCCTTTGCTTTCGTAATAGCCGTTTCCCTCTTAATCACTCCTATCTTTTTATCTTTCTTCTTAATATCCTCCCCATCTCCCGCTTTCTTCTTAATATCCTCCCCATCTCCCGCTTTCTTCTTAATCTCCCCCTTTTCTCTCTCTTCCTTCTTAATCTCCCCCTTTTCTCTCTCTTCCTTCTCTCTTTGCTGAAACTCCATATTCGCCTTCGCCCTCAAAATAGCAAGGAAACTGATACCATCATTTGCTACAATATTCAACTCACGATTGATCTCAGCCAAATCGGTAAGTAAATTCTTATTAGGGTTCTCTTGAATCAGCTCATCCCTGAACTGAAGCAGGAATGACTTCAGCTCATTATGTTTCTTCCACTCCTCCCAGCTATCCCCATTAGAAACAATCTCAGCAGAATATGCTTTTAATGACGAGTCTGCAAACTCCTCCAGGGTTTCAAGAATATTCACACGGATCTTATACACAGCATCAATATATTCATCTGAGATCTTGCTCACTTTCTTCTCGATATTCTTTAAATCGGTTTCAACTGATTCCTTCTTAGTTGCCAAAATCTCTCTAAAATATTGTCTACTAACATATCTCTCATCTTTTGGATCCTTGAATGCATTGATCCTATCAATTGCTGATTGAATACCCTCAAATCCAGATTCAACGTTGTAATTGAATCTCTTCAGCTCCGGTAAAAACTCGTCGTGAAGTCTTCGACGAAATTGACCTGTCACATCTTCTATTTGGGCATGAAAATCATTCGCTGCACTTTCAACTGTTGACGTCAACAACTTACTGTATTTAATATTTATTGGAACTCCAGCATCCACAGCAGTAGCAACGGATGATGTTGTCGATACTGATGCTGAAGCTGATAGATTCGAACCAGATTTAGTAGAGGTAATAGTTGCAGTTAATGTAATAGTTGAGAGAGTTTCTTCCGACTGTTCTTCATTAGATAAATAATTGAATGCATCCCATAAAAAATTTGTTTTTAATTGAAGATTCTTGTAACTTTCAGTATTTTTGAATCCAACACTAGTACTATAAACTTCTTCTACCTTTCTAATAATCAAATCAATACCTTTTTTCAAAATATCAACTGCTTTACTGATAAAACTAATTGTTTTCTGAGTTTTAGGGTTCAAATATAACCTAATTAAAAAATCACCAACTCGAGAATCAGCTATTTTTTGAGCCAATGAGTAGAAAACTGGACGTCCATATACTTTCCATCTAATTGTGAGCCATATTCTAGTCTTGAGACTGTAAAATTGGAACTTACTATATAAGAATTTGCAAGCTTCATAAATAGTTGGGAAAACTGTATCCTTAAGGAATATGGTAGAAACTTTCACGACATTTGTTGCAGAATCGTATGTCGCCTTAATGATTCTTTCCTCATGTTTCTCACGGAATGCAGAAATACCTTCTTGAAAGCCCAACAGATAATTGGCCAAATTATCAGTGTAAGGACGAGTCATACTCTTAACTTGGTTCACATAAACCTTCACCGTTGATTTTTCATAGTAATTGTCGACTTTAGAAATCACAGGTTGAACAACTGGTTGGAAATAATTGACAATGACAGGTTGTACATAGCCTTGAACTTCATCAGCGATATTACAAACGTATATCACACTTGGACATTCAGCATTGGGGCATGCAATATAAAGACTAGAAAAGATGATTCCAGTAATCAAAAATATCCAACGAAATAAACGTAGAAACTGCATCTTGTTGTTGTATCTGTTTGTAAGGATATATGGATAGCTAGAGTAACCAGTACAGATGTGTTTATAGAGTGATCAACAAATAGAGAGTTTGATTTGTTATTTCGAATCGGGGATCCAAATTTCATGTTTTTTTTTTTGTGCAGGTGGCAAAATGATGAATAAATAAGCACAGCATGTAAATATTTACAATGTGACGTATCAGTTAAGCATTATTAATGAATTATAAAGTAAAGGAATAATAAAATTGTATAAAAAAGATAACATTTAAAGTCTTTCACCGATAGCTTCTGCAGCTTCGATGATTTCTTCAGCAGCAACTTGCTTTACAACTTCAGCTGCTTCGTGAACGAGTTTCTCAAGTTTGCTGTCTTCCACTGGTGCATCATCAACAGATTTTACAGCATCAGTTGCCTCTGGAATAGCAGTAGGATCGATTATTTCTACTTCACTTTCTGTTTCAGGAACATAGTTAGAAATTACACCAGTTGGTTCCGGAGTTGCTTCAACTAAATCATCATCTGGTGTAGTTGCTGTTTCGCCGACTTTTTTAGTAAAGGCATCGTATTCTGTTGGAATAACAATCTTCTTTTCATTGGATAAAGAGTTGTCGTTCAATCTTTCAACTAACTGGTCAACCTTTTTTGTAACAAAACTGTACACATTTAAAGCTTGATTTTCCACAACAGGATAATATTCTTCAACATATGGCTTAATTGGAGAGGCATTGTAATATTCAGCAACTTGGTGAACAACTGGTTCACTGTATGGTCTCACATAACTGAAGATTTTGTGAGATTGAAGACATATTTCATTGACGCCTTCTGTGTCGATTGGTAGAGGTTTATTTAATGGACACTCTGTTTCAATATAATATACAAACCATGCAATCAATGCACATGAAAGATAGCACTTGACTTGACTGAAGAAAGACATGTTTAGTTGAGACAAGCGCAAAAGAAAGAGGGTGACAAGAATCAGAGGAAACTCAAAATGACACGTTCAAGAATAGAAAGTCAAGCTGATATTGTGTCAAGAGCGAAAATCGGGGTTTCTGGAAAAGAAAAACATTGTTGTTGGCGCAATATTGCCTCTTTGGGAAGGTCTGTTGATCTCAGAGGAAACGTTGGGGAGGCTAACAAATTAGTTGGCCCCAGTACTGCTCTTGCCATTGAATAATGTATGCATGTGGTCAAGGTTTCTGTTTGCTGCTGCTGCTGCTGCTGCTGCTTCTCACTTCTTCAGTTTCCGAGGGAGCCAGTTTTTAACAAGCCGACCTCTTTCAACGTCAACAACCAACCTCTGACCATTTATGGACATCATACGACTACCACCAATGGTAGATGCATGACTGACAGCTTTCTTTGCGTCACTTCTGTTACTAAACACAACAAAAGCATATCCTCTGCGTATTTTAGTTCTGCCATCTTTAACCTTTGTACGACGTATGAGCGTAACATTATCTACGGGGCCAATTTTGTTAAACACTGTACGCAGATCTTCTTCTGTTGCTGATACAGGAATATGAGCAACAAATACTGTACAGTATGCATCACCTATATTTTTATTCTCTAACAATTTCATTTTCTTCTGTTCGTACAATAGAAGTTGTTCTTGTCTCACTTGTCGTGCAGCATTGGCCTGTTCAAGTTGCTTCTCTTTATTCATTTCTGATTGTTTGCTTGGTTCTACTTCCTTCGCATGTTTCTTCAGCTCATTTAAAATGTTAGGTGAAAACCCTTCATAATTCAGAGACCATGAATTGGAACGCACCTGTGCTGGTACCGTCTCCTTGAAAACCTGAATTCTGTTTAAAGGCTGAAATACATACATCTGGTGGTGGTGGTGATGTGTACAAGCTTTTGATACAATTCCGACGATTTATACATTATATCTGCAATTTGAAAAGTGAATCTGACTTGAGAAGAATTAAGCAAGTGATTTTTCCAGGCTGTGCACTTTCTTTCCTAAAAAAGAACATAAGAATTTTTTTTGAGACGCCTAAGATTAAAGAAAATTTTTACTGATACTGAATCCTTTGAATATCTGTTAAGCTTATAAACAAGAACCAATTTCAAAATGGGTAGAGTGCAAAAGAAGAATGCAAAGGGTCGTTTAGACAAATACTACTACCTTGCGAAAGAGAAAGGATACCGTGCTCGTTCATCTTTCAAGCTACTTCAAATCAACGAAAAATATGGACATTTCCTTGAATCGTCTAAAGTTGTGATAGATTTATGTGCTGCTCCGGGTTCTTGGTGCCAAGTAGCAAGTAACTTGTGTCCTGTGAATTCTCTTATCATTGGTGTTGATATTGTTCCAATGAAGCCGATGCCAAATGTTATAACATTTCAATCTGATATTACAACGGAAGATTGTCGTTCAAGACTTGCAGGTTATATGAAATCTTGGAAAGCAGACACAGTGTTGATGGATGGTGCTCCTAATGTGGGTTTGAATTGGGTGCAAGATGCATATACACAATCACAGTTAACATTGCAAGCCTTGAAACTTGCTGTTGAACATTTGAACGTTGGTGGTATATTTGTGACAAAAGTTTTCCGTTCTAAAGATTATAACAATTTGATGTGGGTTTTCAAACAACTTTTTGAGAAAGTTGAAGCTACAAAACCACCTGCGAGTAGAAATGTTTCTGCCGAAATTTTTGTTGTGTGTAAGAATTTCAAAGCACCAAAGAAACTTGACCCAAGATTCTTAGATCCCAAATACGTTTTTGAAGAAGTTGAAGAAGATAAGAAGAATAATGAAGCAAAAGTTTTCAATCCAGAATTAAAGAGAAGACACAGACAGGGTTATGAAGAAGGTGATTACACACTTTTCCATCCTATGAAACTTCTCGAATGGGTAAAGCAAGAAGATGATGTTATTTCAACTTTAGGTGGTGTGTCGATGTTTGAAATTGATCCCGAAGATCCTGAATGGAAGATTTTGAAGAAAATGAAACAAACAACAACGGAATTCCGGGAATGTTGTAAAGATTTAAAGGTTCTTGGTAAGAAAGATTTTAAAATGTTAATCAGATGGAGAAAACATGCAAGAAATGAACTTGGTATAATGGATCCTAACGAAATTAAAAAAACAGAATTGGTGGAAGTTGAAGAACTTGATGAAGATGCAAAAATCGATAAAGAGTTAGATGAAGTTAAAGAAAAACTTCGTGTTAAAGCTAAGAGAGAAAAACGTCGTTCCAACCTACAGAAACAAAAGGAAATACAGAGAATGCAGATGAATATGTTAACAGATATGCAGATCGGTATCGATGCAGCAAACATTGGCTCTGAAACTTTGTTCAATTTAAAAACAGCTGAGAAAACAGGTGAATTAGATAAGTTGGCTAAAGGTAAGAAAACTATTGTTTTCAATGGAGATACATTAGACAATGATTCTGATGTTTTTGTTGCTGATAATTCAGCTGCTAATCGGACCACCATCATGCGTGATGAGATGGCCGACAACTTGGAAGACGAATTAGATAATATGTATGACTCTTTCAAAGAACGTAGGAAACAGCGTGATGCTAGACAACGTGCAATGGCAGCTCGTGGTGGAGATGATGGTGAATGGGAAGGTATCAAATCCGATGATGGAGAAGACGTTGGTTCTTCAGATGATGGTGAAGAAGAAGAAAGTGATAGTGAATCAGATGATGATAGCGACGATGATGAAGCTATCTCTAATTTGATTGCTACCATTGAGCGTAAGAAAAAAGGAAGTTTGAGCTCGAAAGCTGCAAACTTTTTCAGTGATTCTATTTTCCAAGACGTTGACTTAAACATTGCAAGTAATGCAAAGGGTGATACAAAGATATTAAACGTGAAAACGAAGGCTAAGACAAAAAGTCAAGATGATACTAAACCTGTCGCAGAAACCCACTCGGAAGCAGATAGTTCGGATGAAGACGACCAAGACTCTGAATCTGACTTTGAAGTTGTTCCAAATGCTTATCATAATGGAGATGTTGAGATGGTAGATGACTTTGAAAGTGATTCGGAAGATGAAGCAGCAGAAAAGGCTAGAGAAGATCATCGTGCTGAAATTGATATTGCAACGGCACAAGCCATGACTATGGCTCACGAACTGGCCCTCGGTAAAAAGAGCAAAAAAGATCTTATCAATGATGGTTTTAACCGTTATTCATTCCGTGATAAGGAAGGTCTTCCATCATGGTTTGTGGAAGAAGAAGATGCTCATAGTAAAATCAACAGGCCTATCACCAAGGAAGCAGCATTAGCAATAAAAGAAAAAATGCGTGCACTGAATGCTAGACCTATCAAAAAGGTTCTTGAAGCACAAGGTCGTAAGAAAATGCGTGCTATGAAACGTCTAGAGAAGTTAAAGAAGAAATCTGATGGTATTATGGATGATGTTGGTAAGAGTGAAGCAGATAAAGCTGCTGAAATTCAAGCACTTATGGGTAAGATGACTAAGAAACAAAAGACCAAACCTAAAGTTACTCTTGTTGTTGCTACTGGTCAGAATAAACGTTGTGCGGGTAGACCTCGTGGTGTTCGTGGTAAATATAAAATGGTTGATGGTGTTCTCAAAAATGAAATGCGTGCTCTGCGCAGAATTGCTAAAAAAAATAAGGGAAAAAAGCATAGTTAACTGTTTTCTTATGATATCTATAAAACCTTCAGGTTAGATCATGTATAATGTATATTATTCCCTCTTGTAGCTTATTTGCTAAAGTTATGTTCACGATCTCTTTCGCTATACTTGAAATTCAGGAAACTTTTTCACGAATTGTTTCCAACAAATGAAAATTTGAACTTTTTCAAAAACAAAAGATTTTTCGCGTATTAATTGCCGAAGTTAGCTTAAAATACCCGAAGGAGTTTTCACCTGAAAGTTGCTTCCTAACAGTAGAGAATAAGTGTATTTATCAACAAAACAATACACAAACACAATTTGAGGAACTTCAAAATATATTATTAAATCAAGCTATATATCTAAAATATCAAGAATTAATCAATCAATTGCTAAAAAAAATTTCAATTGATCGAACCCAGGATCGAACTGGGGACGTTATGCGTGTTAAGCATATGCCATAACCAACTAGACCATCCGACCAATTGTTGAAAAAAAAATGTTTGGGTATAACTCTTGGTAAAATCCTTATTTCGCTCCCAGAGCCTATATGCGCTTAACATAGGTTTACTCAATCAAACTTTCTATCGCCCTTGCTCCCTATGCCACCAACCATCATCACTCAGCCCAGTACGTCACATAGTTCACGAATGCAAAATTGCTACCGTCATCTATGAATTCATCTC
>JBBJZV010000031.1:0-22901 GCA_039700735.1 Pichia pseudocactophila
GATATATAGTTGTGTCTACAATAGAATCATCGTTTAAACGTCATCAGTCTTTATTGTTCCCCTTATAAAGTCTGTCAGGTGTAGATTTGTAAGCCAATACTTAATGACAAATCAAGGATACTGAACCTGATTTTTTCTCGCATAGAAAATGACCGATACCAGCACCTATACAGACAGCTAACATCACCCAAACATTGAATGACATGAATAACAACATGATTATGAAAGAATAACCCACACTTATGGAATAAGCAGTAGATAACCGAAGTTTATACTTCAACCTTTCCTTCTCTGTTACAATACCGTTTTGTAGATATTGCGTATACCTGCACTGCATCTGATCCACAAACAATCTATAATATTCGAACAACGCAGTGAAAAGAGATATCATTATCATTGCGAAAACCATTTGAGTTCTTGTAGTAATCATAAGTTTATCTGTCAATATACAGAGATTCTCATAATCACTATTTAAAGTCATGGACATTTTACACATTTTCATTCCTGGATCATCATGTCCCATATCCATACTTGCTTTCATCATAGAGTGGTCTGAATTGTGGTGCATGCTTTTATGATTCATTTGTCTTTCAGTTGTATATATGCCTCTTCAATATGAAATTTCTTGTGTTGCGTGATTAAATAAGATATATATAACGAGTAAATGGATACCGGATTTTATATGTAGTTAAATAAAATATTCTCTTTTCAATGATCACTATTATCGATTTCAAGCATTGCATGCACAGGCCTGGAAAACTTAACTCAACACGGGCCTGTCGGGGTCTCACAAAAAAATTGAGCAAATTTAAGTCAATTCCTAGATAAACCCGGCTAAAGCTGTTATCAAACCACCTCCTGAAACAGTATTTCACAAATTATTAAATTGGATTGTAATATTATTGGCGCACTTCTAGATGAATATCGAATGGAATCGGTTCGATAGCAAGTGATTCGGGATACATATTGAGCTTTAGTGGATGAAACGATGGTGTTATACTGGTTGTACTTGCAGGTTTAAACTTAAGAATCAGTTTTGCGAAGAGAACGTAAAGCTCCCGTTTTGCCAAGTTTGCACCTAGGCATTTTCTACAACCAGCACCAAAAGCAAAATGCTGCAACGTAGTATCCAGTTTTACAATTTCAAAGTTTTTATCATTTTCATTTATTACTAGCCAACGTTCTGGTTTGAAAGACATCGGTTCAGGAAACACATTTTCATCATGATTAGCAGCCCAACAATTCATGAATAATGTTGTTTTGGATGGAATTACTGCATTTTGATAGATAACGTTGGCTGTTGTTTCTCTGGGTAAAGATAACGGCAATACAGTAAATAGTCTAAGTGTCTCTTCCACGATGGCGTTTATGTAACAACTGCTCAGTTCAGTTGAACAAGAATTATAAGCCTCCTCTGGATCATTATGATATAACGTCAGTAAACTGTCAAAAGCAAGATTCCAAAAATCTGGATTAAAGTTGCAAAGCATATGCATGCCATATTTGAAATTCAAAGGTGTGTTGTCAAGACCTGCACTGACCATGGTAAGACATTCAGATGTTAGCTCTTCATAAGAAACTCTAGAATTTTCCTCCTCAAAATATTTGTACATTAAAGTATCTTTTAAGTTACCAATGTTGCTGGATTCACACTTATGCAGCAAGTGCTTCTTGTTATTGTTGATATCGTTGTAGACTTGTTTTGAATATGCATAAAACAATTGAAGGTAATGATTTCTTGCTTCGAATAATTGCTTAAATTCAACACTGTGATCAAAAATGAAATTGTAAAATACTCTAATCCAAAATGGAAGATAATCTTGCAAATTCTGAATATGGGATCTCACTTTTGTGATGCGATTTTCAACCTTAATTATATCGTTTGCAAGGGAGCAATGAATAGGATCGTCGAAATTGATCATAAAACCATATGTTAGCCAAAGAGCTATTTTGAGATGAAAGTATTGAGTCTTCAATAGTAAATCATCTGAGACGACTTGTTTGCCGTCTTCTTCTTTCGCCTTTGTAATCAATGAGACAATTAGGTAGTCACATGATCTATCAATAACCTTAAAATTGAACTCTTTATTTCTTTTTTCACTTAAAATATGTTCACTAATATGTTTTCTAGAATTCTTATATGCTTCACTCATGGGTGTAGATCCTATAGTGAATATTCCTGTTTTTGATAAAATTTTATGAAAACTATAAGTGACCGGTCTTGAATTGTTTCCTTTAACATTATTTGAACACCACAACTGTTTTATAGCCGAATAAGAATTTGCTACAACAATTAACTTATTTCCGAACCTGATTTGAAATACTTCACCATAAATCTTCGATAAAACTTGAAACTGTAAACATGGCGAATTCAGCCACAATTTAGGCTTGGGTATCACCAATGAGAGACCTCCTAAAATTGGGATCGGTGTATATACTGTATTAAGATGCTTTATAGTTTGTGGAGCAGTAATGTGATCTATTATTTTTAATAAAAGAATTATGAAAGCAAACGACCTTATTAATGTCCAAATGTCGTAAATATAGTTAGGTAGCAAAGTCGAAGGCTGAATAGCAAATGGAAACGGTATCATTAATTATATTTTATTTGTAGAGTGTGTAGTTGTATCTTTTTTTGGTGGATATATATATTGGTTTCTGTTAAACAGTTATCATTTCAGTATTCTAAAAAGGGTTAAAATATACACAATTTCTAAAAAACATCCCTCTTGGTAACGAGGGCGTATATGAAAGCTTACGTTTATAGTTTTTTCAAACAAGCGTGCACTTTGTTAAGAAGTAGATAGCAAGTCTCTTAAATTCCTATCATTAATTGTTTTGACATAGTTTGTAAAAAAATGAAAGCTCTTACTAATCAACTAGTAGCAATAATGTAGTGTTAGATCATAGAATCCTAACTAGGAGGCTCGACGCTTTTTAGATTTCCGGCCTCGAATTTATGTAAGCAGATTTCAGTTTCAGATCTGTATATACTTTATTGTTTACTTCCAAACAGAAAAATTATTCAATATAGACACCAACTAGATGAGCTCAAAAAGTCAGTTCGACAAAATAAAAGGCCCTCAAAAGCAAGTTGAGGAAAACATAGATTTACTGAATCGCATAAGACCTCAGATGACCGAATTACAAGAAATTGCAAACAATTATCTTTCTGTTGTTAGAAATGCAATCTTAAAACGGCGAACGGAACATCAAGTGAAACTTTCACAACTCATATCTGATGATAAGAAACTAAAGGCTGAAATAGAAAGGAATAAAACTGCTAGGCAAGTCCTTTTGGAAGAATTGGCTAGGGAAATGAAACGCAGGAATGAATCATCAACACAAGTTGAGGAGATGAAGATTCAACAAGAATCATTGGACAGAGAGACAGCGGAGTTTGTAAAAAAAATTAATGATCTTGAATCACAGATTAGCGTTAAACTGAGGCAGATTAATGAACAACGTGACCTCCTCCGAAATCAAACTGCACTTGTCAATGACAAGCTTTTTCAGTTTGAACAATTACTTGGCTTGCGTATTGAAAATACTGAAGATGATGAAATTTCATCTATCGAAAATGAAAGTGGGGAAAAAACCGACTTAATCAGATTCATGTTCAAAAATGTTGATCCGGAAGACTTTACCAAAGAAGTCTCTTTCACATTTAATCCTGTATCTGTGACAATAATACGATCAGATCCTGAATTGTCTGCTAGTATATACAATGAAGCGATACGGTTATTTATAGATACCAGGGAAATTGTTTACTTGTGGAAATTTATGAGAACTTCTTTACAACAGAAAATTCTAGAGTCTAAATAAACAATGTTACTATACATTTTTTGTAGTTCATCAATTTTGTAGTATATATGTGTCAATGGTATCAATCCAACATCGGTTGATTGAAGATACCTAAAAATCTCACGATTTACATATATATACTGAGTATAATATTCTGAAAAGTGCAATTTTTTTGTCAGTGTGTATGAATTATTCCTTATGAGATAGTAGCAACAAAATGGACCCAACACTAAGAGAATTGAAAAGGCCCTGGGATAGCACTACAGAAAGTAGTGATACTACCGAATCAAAAGAAGGAACTACTGTTGGAGAAAATGATACGTCGGTGTATGGGTCACACAGCCTGCCAATTAAGGATGAGGATAGTTCCCAGCCGGATCCTAAAAAATTGAAGCATGATCAGTCACCAATCAATTCGATTGAAAGTGTATTTACAAATGACGTTAATATAGAAACTACAAAGACCCAAAATGATGAGATACCTTGTGTAGTCAATGTTAATCAAAAATACCATACATCTTCAAGACCTTCAACAAACGAAGAAACTCCTACAACCAAATCCTCTAAAACCACAACTCCAGTACCGTCGGTCTCAAAAGAAGAGTTATTGTATCAATCAGGAAGAAAAGTAGAAAGTATAATTGATGGTTCGAATATCCGACAATTTTTGAACAAAACATTAAGTACCTACCTAGTTGAAGGTCTAGACCAGATAGTAAAAATGTGGGAGAACGGTGACTTCGAATTTGAAAACGAAAATGAGCTTGAACTCAAAAGAAAAGTTGCTGACAAGTTTGCAGATATACTCAAGCTTTTAGCTGACAAGAAGTTATAACTATAAAAAATAAACAAAAGGCGTTACCCGTAGTTATCGATCTTTATAAACCTAGAATTGTTCCTCGTTAATACTGAATTTATCATCTCTCAACAATCCCAAGGTGTAACTGGACATTAGCCGAAGTAAACCGACTTTCCATCCTCTAAAAATAGCTTGCATTCCTTTGTTAGCTTCTGTTTCATCAACCTCGACTTCAAGTGATTGACCTTCATATGTCAATGGTTTAGATCCCATTAAGATATAATACAAGGTTGATAGATATCCATAGTAACCACCAAATTCTACACACATATCGTCTTTATTGATCCTCATATCTTGTGGTAGCTCAGTTTTGTTGGTCAAAAGATAGTTCACCTGTGCCCTAGCATATAAAGTCTCAAAAGGCAAGCGTAAAAACAAACCCAGGCAATTCAAAGCAACAGAACACATATTATAAACGTATGGACTGTTGTACCTATTGATTTTCAAGGTTGTTAACAAATATTCCGGATAAGTTAATGTAAAGGATTTTATGATATTAGTTATGAGTGAAGGAACTAAAAGTCCTTTTGGAATCGTTAAAATATAGAATCTTGGTATTCTCCATATAATCTCTCTAAATGAACGACAACCTCGAGAGCTGGTTGTAACGATGAACTTTGTTCGAATTAAACTTAAATTTGTCAAAAGCAAGCTGGCAATCACATTACTAAAAACATTGAGTAATAAACTCCAAGTCACATTCGGAGAATGTATCATATCAACAAATAATGGGTCCGGTATACCGACTAAACCAGAAATAAAACCCGTTATCCATGACTTAAGTGTATAATGTAAAGTGTGCATCAAAAATGTGGTATTTACAGCTTTTAAAATACCCCTAGGACCTTCCTTCAATAACAATGCATTTAACATGTCAAAAGTATTCAAAGAGGTGGGCTCAATCAATATATTAAACTTTGATAAAGCCACGGTATCTTCAGGTTCAAGTGGTCTATTGTATTTGTGGTTTGGGCGTTCAATATGACTATCCCTCATTGTGTCTTTAGTGTCGTCAACTTCTGCAAAGTAAGTATCTCTACCTTCTAAACTTGCTTCATGGTCATCTTCATCATTATCATTATCTGCTGTAGAATTTGTTTCCTTAGAGGAAAATGACTTTAACTTTATATCCTTTGTTCTTTGCTTGAACGAACCGACTTGTAGAAGTAGACGAACAACATCAAAAGGTTGACTTATAATACATTTTAGCCACCCTTGAATAAACCTCCTTGATAATCCAATAAAAATAGCTTTAAGGTTTGAAATATCAAACAACTCAGACCATTCCATATCACCTACAGATTTTCCAAAAGTTGTCTCCGAAGATAACATCGCATTTCGACCTTTGATTCTGGTAGCAAAGCCTTGCAAACCTACTCTTCGGTTACCACTATTTAGGATACCATTTGATTGTGACTGTATCGAGGGTAGGGACATTGAAATACTTTGAGATGTTGCAGTATCAATGATTCCAATTTCAGGCTGATAAGCAATAGGATAATGTATATCAAAATCAGACCTGGATACATATGGCCTCAAAGAGCCATCTATGTAACTCTGGGTATTCATTATGTTGTTGTGATCAAATCCTGAATTCAGTGAACAAAGGAGGGAAAAGATTATTCAATGTGACCTAATTGTGACTTTTTTCGAGCCGTTTTCGCCCTTTTCGGCTTATAGTAAACGGCCCACCAATATATAATATAATGTAATATCATTTGAAATTTAAAAACATGACACATATATATATATACCAATATCCAATTTCTACATAAAATAATCTTAACATACCAAAAAATTGTAATACTAAGAATCGTGGATTCTCCATGTTTTTAATAACTTCAAGTATGCCCAATCTTTACTTGGACCAAACATACCGAAACTAATTGGTGACATAAAAATAAAAACACCAACAACCAAAAGGTACAGAAAACCATACCAAATCATGGTAAATGATCTCTTGCTAACTTTTTCATCAACAAAATCAACAATGTAACACATAACCATCATAGCAAAGTAAAGAGCGGGCATATAATGATGGACATACTTGACACGTCCCATAACAATAAAAGGTAGAAAATGTAAAAACCATCCCAAAAATGGATAAATGCCACGGTAAATTAATTTGTAGAGTGCAGAGTTCTTGTCTTCCAAAATTTCGGAAATGTTACCCTTTCCTTTAATATTAAAGTCGTCGATTTGTCTCTGCCATCTAAGAATATAGCCTACTACAATACCTAGGAACACTAACAATGATAAAGAAGATGTCCAAGTGGTAGCTGGTGAACCAATCAAAAAGTATTTGTAGTTATCATCACCCCAACCACACAGTCTAATACCGACATTCAATGTCGGCCATTGCCACCAATTAGAGGCCAAATCATCTTGTTTCTCCGAATCAGGAACCAATGCATTATTTGTAGCCATCATTGCAATATTCAGTTGAATGAAGTCTTTGTAAAAAGATGTTCTTGGTAATTTAAAGTCATCAGGAGGAGTTGGTAAATTTGGATTAACATGGTCTTCAATATTCCACCAAGTTCTCTTATCTCTTTTGAACGGGTTTGGCCAGCAGACAACTTCTCCTTGTCTGAATCCCCAAGCTGGGAGACCAGTATCTGTAACACCTAGGTAACAGCCTAAAACAGCATTTTTAAATCTGACAGAAGAAGTTAATGGGTGTAATTTTGTTGAATCTTCAGAGCCGTAGTGATCAACAATTTCAACGATCCAATTATCCTTGTCATCTCCAATAGTGGCATTACCATAACCAGAGACTTCCCAGACTCCTTTTGTCACGGGTGCAGGAACTTCATGTGTATGTAAGTTTCTACCTGTCGATTTGTGGACAAGTCTAACTTTCATTCCATCTACAACAAAATGGCTCTCTTTAAAATCATTACGAGAATCATCTCTGGTTAATTGAAATGTCCAATCATTATTCATATCCTTATGAGAATAAGTGGTAACTTGTTGTTGGCCAGATCCTTCTGGGTATGTTTGAACATGCGAATGAAGCAAACCGCCTCCTAATGATTGGGATTTAAGAGTAAAAACAGAATCAATAGTCATTAAATCTCTTGGGCCAGATTTTAGAGAAGATCCTTCCAAGTTTGCTTGAAAAAGAGACGACATAGTAGCATCACCTGGTCCAGTACCTGATAACAGATCAAAATGAATTTTGAAGCAGATTGCAAACACTGCTAATGGAATGATACAGAGACCAAAAATTCTGGCAATCCAGTGATAAATATATTTCTTGATAGTAACAGTTTTGCCAACCTTACCCAACAAAGACCATAAGTCTAAAACTGTGTAGATACCAACTAATGCAGTAACAAATAGTCCAACCATTTTAACCGAATCGACACAGCCAATACTGATTCCCGTTAAAAATAACCACTTAAACCATTTCCTTGAGAAAGCATTTGCTGGATCTAAATTCAAACTATGAAAAGTGTAAAAACATAAGACAGTTGTACATGTAAAGAACAAGAGCATTGAATCCAATAAAATAAATCTTGCCAATGTAGTATAAGTTGTTTCCAAGCATACCATTAAAGTGAAAAGCCATGTTGCTTTTCTGTTATAACCAATTTCTTTCATGGTAAAGTACGCGATAGGAACCATCAAAGCACCGAATGTTGCGTTGAACAGTCTCATTTTGACATAATCAATATATTCAGGGTACTCAGAACCAGAAGGAAAGTCCCATGAGCCATTGTACCCTGCCAAGTAACCAGAAAGACCGCATAACATTTTGCCCAAAGGTGGATGAACATCATGATAGAATGAATGTCTAAGATAATAAGACCCGAATTTCCCAAAATGTGCTTCATCCCAAACAACATGATTATTCACTCCAATTTTGTACATACGAACAAAAAATGATAAGGCAGTAAACAAAATTGGAGCAAGTACATTTTCGACTTTGAGAAGATCTTTGTATGTTCTAGATGGAGATAATTCTTCAGGTAACTTGATTGCATCGTTTAAAGAATCTTTTTCAGCTAATTTCTGTAGCTTTTCTTTCATCTGAGTTTCAGTTATGACCTCATCATCTGACAATTCAAATGATGTCTCCTTATTTGTAAGAGGCATTATCAACCGCAGTCAAGATCGTTACAAAACAAGAAGAGAAAGGACATATAGGAATACAGCACACGTAATTCTGGTTGACATTATTTAAACGTGTCTTTTTCTCAAATTAAAAAACACGCGACAAGCAATTTGAAAAAATAAAGGGGTCAACTGGGAATTGAACCCAGGGCCTCTCGCACCCAAAGCGAGAATCATACCACTAGACCATTAACCCTTTCGTTAATTTGTAAAATCGTAGCTACACCTCGTCGTAAAAGGCTTGACATCCTGGCTGAGCCCCTCTGTCACGTGAGTGGAGATGGATCAGACATGGGATTCAGTCACCCTCCCTTCAGTGACGGCTTAGGTACTTCTTAAAAGCTTGGTATGTCATGGTGATTCGCAAGGCTAATACAGAACGAATACAACCCCAACCTCTCTCCTTCATGAAATGATCACGCAGCAGCAGGAAGTATACTGGTAGGAGCGGAATATTTCTAGAAAAAGGGAGTACTAACACAGCAGTAACATCAGATTCCTTTCGTCAACATTGGAAGAAAACTGCTGCAAATCTGAATTCAAATGTTACAATTTCCTATTGGGCCAAACACATCACTCTCACAGAGGCACAATGGTATAAGCTATTAAATCGAATATCAAGTTTACACAATCAGCACCATACGATTTTAACGAGGCATTCGAACTTCACGTGGGGCTACTAAACAAGTCCTTTGTCTCCCCATGCGTGTTTTGTAACGCTCTAAATACAGGAGGACCAAGATACATATTTTTTCAATGTGAAGGGGTAACATAATTCTTCAAAGCAATGAATTACAATTCGTTACATTCGAGAGATTGCATAGGAAAGATTCTTTCAACGGGTGGATTTCTGAAAGAAAACCGTCTGATCCCTGAAACGAATACAATTGGAACATCACATTGCAACAGATAACTCTTACTAGCCACCAGTTTATTACCAATTTCAGTTCGGAATTAAATTGAGTATGAACTGAGATAACCAGGCAAAAATCTGCCACCCGCTTTTAATTGGCTTTTTAGAACTTTTTAGTTCCTATTTAGGTTACATGTTTTACACAAGGATGAAATGTATGAACACAAATTGAATGGAATATGTTTTACCACTATTAAGACTGTGAATTAAGTATTTATTTATGATTGTATAGCATAAGTTCTACCACGGAGAAAATGCCAGCAGGTAATCCATCCGCTTTTAAACTTAAAACAATTCGGAATCCCAAACTCAAGAACAAGTAAGACTACGGGTAAACAGTAAAATTTTTTACGATTGCAAAGGATGGTGACTAATGCAATTAGTTTCGAATAATTATTTTTTTTATCAGCGTAAAGAACTGCTTGTGCTTCAACTTTCTTATAATGCTGGGTCTTTTAAAAATGCTTTCCACGCAGATTCTTGTGCTGGCTAGTTTGGATTTTCCATACCGTTGTATGATTTTAATTCTGGAAAAGAATTAGATTGTTCTGATTCCACAGTTGCTAAACTAACACTAACTACTTCTCCTCAGTTTCGAAAAGAATTTTTGGTTTCTTTACTTTCTTTAGCTTCACTTGGCGAGTCTATGTCGAGATGTTCAAAGAGGGAGTGAACACTATGATTCAAGACAAAAAGTCTTATTTTTTTTCGACTTTCAGTTAAACGAAATACCTTTTGAGAATCATTATTCGGCGCTCTTCCGGAATCATCAACCAATAACGGAAGGGTTTTTGCAAAAGTAGAATATGGATCTCTAAACTCAAACCTGGGTGAATTTGGAATTTTCTACCTTGCAGTGTAGGCAGAATGCTTAGATTTGCAAAAGTTTCAATATTCAAATAAAACCTATCAAAATGTAAGATTCACGGACATTTCATAAAGGTTTTGTTGCTATACATATATAATTACCATAAATTAAGGCCTAAACAAGGACACAAGAGCCGAGGCTAGGAAAAGTACGCGTCACTGTGATCGTAAGATCTGGAGTATTCGGTAAAAAAGATGTATTTAAGAATATTAAAACCTAACTGTTAAGTTACTACCAAAGATTGCTCCAAAATCTGACCTGGCATTGTTGCTAGTATTGGCCTTTTCCATTTTCAATAGACTTGTTACTATTTTTTGACTTAAAAACATAACACAACCTCTGAAGAGATAATTTTCTGAATATGCTTTTTTCTCTATTTGCATATACATTAATTTCAATAGTAAATTTTAAATCAATTTATGGCATCTGTTACCTTAAGACTGCCTGTTTTCACATTTGCTACATCCTCCTTGGAACAACAGAATTACCGACAAGAAGCTAAGCGTGGTCGTATTTATGCTAGTCTTCAGTGAACATTGCTTAATACATATATATAAATACAATTTGTCACTTTTAAAGTCACGTAAAAGGATCATTTTACAAGTAATCAATTTGCAAAGTAAACGACGTGTACCAGAGCGGGGTAAACAGTTGCTTGGCACAGATGCTTCAAACGTTCATCACAAACAACAGTCACAATATTGCAAAATAGTACATCGAAAAAATTTCAGAAAATAAAACTGCACACAAATTAAAGGCAATTTAATCAGATCGATTTTAAATTCGAGCAATAATGAAAGCAGTAGTTTAAACAAAACATGGAGAAAAACAAAGTTTTTCGGAGATGAAACATGTTGTTAACATACATTTAATACCTTTTTTTTTGACAATGTAGTCTTGATAATTATCATAACTATTCAAACTTATTATACCAAGTTTATTTTAGTTCATGAATTATGGTTTAGCTCAGTGTTATCAAAAATCTTTTAACATTTGTTTATTACCGTAGAGAAATTCAAAGAGAGTATATATCATGCTTTCAAAAGCTTAACTAAGTCTTTGCATGCTTGGAGTTTTACTTATCCTTATCTCTATATTTCAGTAACTGTGGTATTGTTCGATCTTTACAAGAAAGTTCTTCCACAAACTTTATTCAAATGTGTCTGAAACCTTATGGAAAAAATCCAATTTGTCAAATTTTGATTGCAAGGGGGATTCCAAAGAGCATGCAAATATTTCTCACTACAACCAAGCGGTAAATTTGCTTCTAAAGTGAACCAAATCCTATTGAATTTATCTCAAGGCTTCCTATAACAATAAATGGTCTTATGAATTGACTTGAAATACATCTTAATTTAATTGTATATGCATCATTGACCAATTAATAACTCGGAAGTAATATAGATGTCAAATTATATTTGAAAAGTTTAAATTAACAGACATGACACTTGTGCTTACCAACAATTTACAAAGACGCGTTTCGTATAAGGCTAACCACGTTTTCAGTTGGCCTGTGCGAGTTTGACCAAAGAGAAACCATTAAATTCGAAACTTGCTTCCTTAAACTGGAACTCTTCAACGTTTCTCCGCGATAATTCCGATTCGCGGAAATTTCAGGAGCTACCGAAACAAATTAGATGCTGCCATTATTACTAGTCTAGTACTCTAGTAATCAACCTGGAACTGAGTTAGGTGAGGCGAAGGACATATCAAGCTGAGATCCACCCTACATCGATTTTGTTCGGAAGATAATCCATATCTTCAACATTTAGATTACATTTATGAGAGAACAAGGTAATATTGAAAGATAACAAGATTCTTGGTAGTTCAATCAGTAATTACATTAATGTTGCATTAACGAAGGGCCAATAGCCGTAATTTTCAGTAAGCAATAAAGTAATTTATTTGGTTGTCTCAGAAATATAATTTTAATTGTAGCATTACTATTGGAAAGCGATATTTCCGCTCGCCATTTAATTGGAGAAAATAATACTCGCGGTTATTGCAGCTGTTGAAACCGTTGGTATATTTATTTCTGATTCGCCAATAAGGCTTTTTGATGTAGGAGTAAGGTGTATCGGGGTTTACTTGAATAAATGTTGCAGTTTCCAACGTTGAATTTTCAATTTTGTTTTTTACTCTCTACGAATTGTATGAAATGAAAAGAGATAAATAAGATGCCTAATCTTCAATCGAGGCTTTGATCGGGGCTTTGATTGAGGCTTTGATTAAGGGTCTTAACTTTTGATAACATTATAGACAAGATGAATATCTATACATTAGTGCAAGTGTTGTTGCTCTCATTAAGTGTTGAAGCTGCAGGTTGGACTCGTTATAGTGAAGGTTATTATATCTCCGCTGGATGCACGAAGGCTATTGGAAAAGTAGCAAATTTTTGTGGAGATCCTAAAACATCTGGTTCAACAAAATGTCTTTGTAAAAACGAATATGCTTTGGCGACTTGGTTAAATTGTGGCTATACAATCTGGCCTAAAGAAAAGGAAAGCTTCCGTAAGGAAATTATAGAAGAATGTGGTGCTAAACCAAAAACGGCAGTCACAGAAGAAGAACTCGATGATGTGTGGTCTGAATACTCATCTCAGGTTGTTGATATCGATTCACTCAAATCTTTCAATAAAACATCTCCAAAATTCCCAGTAATGAGTAAAGGTTTAAAGAAGATTGCTGTCGGTATGTATTGGGGTCAAAAACACAGATGGGGTAATGTTGATGTTTCTCATTATCTTGGTATTGCATTTGTTGCTTTTACAGGTCTCGTATTTCTGCTCACCGCTATTATCAACTGGATGGCAAGAATTTCTCGTTCTTTTGCAAACCAAGGTCACAACAAGTTTCAAAATGCAATTAGAAAACATTTGACATTAGGAATTTTCCCAAGACATTTACAATCATGTAGATTTGGCGGAGGTATCAATCCTGATAAATTGGAAACTTTCTATATTGCAATGATGTTGCTTTATTCGATTCTTGCTAACTTTATTATAGGTTTTGATTGGTATGTTGGTGATGGTCAATTCAAAAATAAGCAATCAGGAATGTCAAGATACTTTGGTGATAGATCAGGAATTCTTTTGTCTTATCAACTTCCTTTGCTTTTTATTTTTCCAGGTAGGAACAACTTATTCCAATATGTTACCAGATGGAAGCAGTCTAGATTCCTTTCCTTCCATAAATGGATTGCCAGAATTGTAATTGCTGAGGTTCTCATTCACTCCTTTGCAATGGCATCACAATATTATGCTGATTTTGGTAAATTTTCTGGACGTATGGACCTTGCTTATTACAGATATGGTATTGTTTCAACTGTGTTTTTCTGTCTCTTCATTCCATTTACTATTGGTTATCTCAGAAACTATATGTATGAAATCTTTTTGGTCATCCATATTATTTTAGCTTGCTTTAGCTTGTGGACAGCTTATATTCATGTTGCATATATTGATTATGAACCATTTTACTGGGCTTGCATTGCCATTTGGATTTTTGATAGAGTTGCTAGAGTATCAAGAATAGTTTTAACTGGTTTTGCTAACAAAGTCGAGGTTGAATATTATGAATCCAGTAATTCGATCAAATTTACTGCTAAAGGAGGTATTCTCAAACCAACTCCAGGTTCTTATGCATATATTCATTTCTTGACTCCAAAACTGTTCTGGCAATCACATCCATTCACCTGTATTCCTTCAGCTACTAAACCAGGTCATGTGAGTTTTGTTTGTAAAGTCAAGGGGGGTATTACAAAGAAGATTGCAAACTTATGTATTGCAAACGGCGGTAAGCACAATTTGAGTATTGCAATTGATGGTTATTATGGTGAACATTCACATTATCAATTCTTTGACAAAAGCGTTTTCATTACTGGTAGCACTGGTATCTCCGGACCATATTACCTTGCTAAGGATCTCTGCGAAAAATTGCCAAATCACGAAGTTAAATTATACTGGTCAGTTCGTTATTTACAAGACATTAAAGCTTACCTTCCAGAATTGTTATCTTTCAAAGATACCAACGTCAAGCCAATTATTTATGTGTCAAATTATGATTCATCTTATGTGTCAGGTTCAGGTTCCAGTGATAACGAGAACAAGGAAAGTATTGATGGTACTGAAAACAAAGCTGATGACGAGGTCAATGAAGTAGTCAAACATTTTGAAGTTCATTCTGGTCGTATTCCTCTTGTCGAAATTATTGACAAAGAGTTAATGGAATCAAATCAAAGTAATGGTTCAGTCGCCTTTGGTTTATGTGCACATTCTGAGGTTGTTGATACAGCTAGAAAGCATATTGCAAATAATTTGAATGCTACTTCCAAGAGAATTGAATACTTTGAAGAGATGCAAGGATGGTAAATTCAAACTTGTTTTACACTTAATTTGTTTTTTTTTTCATATATGACTTATAGCTATATGGATATACAATTGGCTTACTTTATTATATATACTCTATTTAAATTATTCTAATCTTCATTATAAACATTGCATGTACTTTCTCGAAGTTAAATTTTACTTTTAAGGAAGTTTTGGTCGCTAAAAAAATCAAAAATATACATGTACTACATTCTGAGGCATGTTTCAAAAGTTCACAGCTCAAGATTGGAAAATATTATACTAGACATATTAATTTGTATAGTCAGATTTTATTTTTATTTTTTTGAATACAGAAAACTTCAAATACGTAGACCATTAGACGGCGAATTGAATGTTTTGAATAAAACTTTTTCTATTTTAGTTACACTTCATGCCCAGTTTCTACACATTGATCCTTGAATGTCGTATGTCTTGCAAATTCGATTGTATCCAAGAACTTGAAATTGTTCCGTTAATATATATATATATATAAGCCACATTGATATAATGGAAGCCAAACGCACATGATAATTTGATACTTTATTAAAGGTAGCAAAATGATGTTTTAAAATCCTGTCAAGCGTTATGTAGATCTTGCCGAGTACTTTTTTTTTCTGATAGTATTAATATTAGACAATCTTTTAAAACTAATACGTCAGTCACCGTTCTATGCAGTGGTATAAAAATTTATTGTCAACTTGTAGTCTTTTTTGATCCACCAGTAAGGAACATCAAATGCATATTTTTATCTGCAAGTATTTTGTATATTGCCTAAATTGTTTTCAAACTGAAACTGGTAATAAATCGAAGTCCAGTATAAGCTAGCATGCTGCTCCAGTTGTATTTGTTTTAGCTTTTGAAGGCGCCAGGAGCCAAATAAAGGGTAACGACACCAGGACCAGTCGTTGATGTCAGTTAAAACTGAACATTCAACAGTTGGCGTAATTCTCATCAAAAATAATTGTAGCAATAAACGAAGCTTCTGAAAAGTTCCTATTTTATTACACTGAAAAGAACAGATACTACACTTGATCTGAACCAAACGACAAAGAGATTAATTCGGATTTTGTGTTTTTTTTTTTTTTTTTTTTCTGGTAGAATTAATATTATACAATCTTATAAAACTAATACGTTAGTCACCGTCCTATGCAGTGGTATAAAATCTTATTGTCAACTTGTAGTTTTATTTGTTCTACCATTTAGAAACATTAAGGTTTCTAGCCTCGAAAAGCAGATTTGTCCTCTGCTGGTATTTAATTAGGTATTGCCTAAGTGATTCTCAAATTTGAACTGATGATAAATCGAAGTCCAATATGAGCTGTCTGGAGTTATTTTCTGGTCAAGTTGTGAATAGCATAAATTCAAACAAAATGGCAAAGACAAATTACGTAATCAAGGGAAGGGGGCTCAGCTACAAAAAATCATTTACAACGAAAGGTGCCTAAGCTTTGAAAAGGTTTGTAAAGGACCTTGCGTAGGGAAGCGCTAAATTAGGAAAGAAGCCGATGGTGAGATAGAGTCGGTCGACGTCACATCAAGAACAACAGCTTTAGCTTGTATTAGTTAAGTAGTTTAATCCTTAGAGCATGTCGTAAGGCATGAGATAATGTAATTCGCAATCGGGCCTATGAGGGAAGTAATTGGTTATTGGATCAACCAACCTTCCCTTAGAACTACACAAGGGCAAGGAGCAACTACACATTTTTATATAGGCCCGGCTCCAGGACGGTGGTCCTAGATCCTATTGGCAGTCGCAACCTCGAAAGGTTGATTGACCAGTGCACGAAGATTCTCGAAACTACTTTGTCTCATAGTCGCGCCTTTGCCACCGACGCCACAAGCTGGACAACTAAGTCTACAGCATAGAATGCAATCAGCGTCTTCTATTACCTATCGTCTATCACACATTATATCTTTCATTATCGTCTATTGTATTCCGTAACTAATGTAGTAATGATAATAGTATTATGCCAACAAGGCTACCGCGCTATGTGTTCCGACAAAGGACAACTTAAACACTCCTGAATACTATGGAATCCCATGTCTGATCCATCCCCACTCACGTGATAGAGGAGGCTCAGCTAGGACGGCAAGCCTTCCACGACGACCTGCGTCTACTTCTTTACAAGGTTGTATTATCCGATATAGTGTAACGGCTATCACGGTCCGCTTTCACCGGGCAAACCCGGGTTCGACTCCCGGTATCGGAAAACATATTTTTATTAATTACGCTTTATTTTGTTCTTCATTTTTTTGAAGTTTGAAGAAAATTGCAAAATTGTATAGAGTTTGATACAAAACCACACGTTTATAATTGTACGATTTTCTCTCTGCCTAAGTACATCTATAGTCAATTTTGAAAACTTAACACTCAAATTTGTAGGGAGACCTAAAATTTATTTCTCCGGCGCGTTAATGCTGTGCATAAAGTTAATAATTGCAGCGAATTCGTTCGACAGAATCAATAAAATGATGACATCTCAAAGGTAAACACAGTCAGAATAAGATAAATTTCACTCCAACTAATTTATTCATTGCTGAGTATCAACTATTTACGATAAACACTATAAATTGCACCACCAAGTGCTACAAAACTGATATTTGAATACCAGCATTCTTTCTTTTAAGATAATGATGCGAGGGTTGGAAAAGATACAGATTGAGGAAACCTCGCCAACGGGATTAAGCATAAACACAAACGGAAAGTACAGTCCTACTGATTTAGAAATTAAAGAAGATCAACTATTTGATGAATCGACAGAATCAGAGACTACAGTGATACATTATGAGGATAGTAAGTTCCGATTTGGTAATGTTTTTTCAATTTCACAAGATGAAGAAGATTCAAAAAAAATTCAAAAGATAACATCGAAAATTAATAACTATGTTGTCAATATACCAGATAAATACATCAATAATTTGAAAAGTTATAAAAATGAAATATTTCAAGAGTTGCAATCTTTATTTGAAGAATGTCAGTTTGACATTATATCGAACCATATGAACCCTTCAGCAAGAAAAGAAAATCAATATAAGAGACGAATTTATGAAATTGAAGAAAATAAAATCTTGCTACAATTATCAAAGACACCGTATCCACTACTAATACATTCTATAAAGCCTCAACTGATTACAATGTCTTTATTATGCTTTTTGAGGAAATACTTTAAACAAATTCGACTTAAAAATTTGATAGAGCTGATTGTACTATCAACAACAATTTTGAATATGTCTAATAATTCTTTATTAGGAATGAAATTTTATTCGCAAATGATGATAAATAGAACGAAACGTATAATTAATCAATTACTTCGTTTAGAGCAATACTTTTTTGCTTGTAATGATAGTATCAATAATATATCAAATAGGAGGAATATACAAACTTTTAAGATCTCCAAATTTAATTTAATAAATAGTTCCATGCATTTTATGATATCTATGCTTGTGAATAGAATAGGACGAATAGTTTCATTTGGGATGAACAAATGTACATTGAAAAAATATATCACGATTTATGGACTTGATGATGAATCGGAAGAAATTAAAGTGTTAAGAAATGTAGTTAAGAATACCTCAAGCTGTGCTTGTACATGGTATAACGAACCGATTCGAATTTTGCGAACATTACGATATATAAGAGAAGTTTTGATTTGCACTTTGATGAGTTCAATGGAGATAGGAAACAATATGAAAGCGGAAGCAGAAAGAGAGAATGCAGATTTTTTCTTGAAGCGATTTTGGAATAAATTGGGTGTAGAAGAATCTATGAATACTCCACATTTGATGATATCTACTAGAATTCTTGGGATAGCAAATGAGCTTAAGGATATGAGTGTACTACTTGCTAGGATGGATGACGAGATTGTAGATGATGAACTACTGGTTAGTTTTGAATCTGCAACGAATGAAGATTTAGCTGTGGTGAATGAAAGGAATGAAGATGATAGAGTTTTTGAATTGGGTCGAATGATTGAACAACTTGCTATAAAAGTTGATCTTATTGAACTTGGTAAAACAAATTTTACACTAGGTGATTTGAAAGATGATGTGAGTGAATTTTTCACTTACTACAACGATGTTACCTCTGGAAGAACTGCAAAGAGAGATACCAGTAATTTGAGGAGATTACGGATGAGTGAAATTTTGTTTGATGATGAAGATAACAAAGGAGTCAAACAGAAAAGACGTAGTAGCGGGATGAACTTCCCCATTGTTTCAGTAGTGAAGAACGAGGAGTCACTGATTGCTGAAGAGAATGGTCAGAACACGGAGACGGAGGAGTTCCAGCGAGTGTTGGAGAAACTGTGCTCCCGGGAGTGAAGCAAGTGTGTGTGTGTATCATCTATCATCTGTATCGGGTCCTTGTATCGTGTGTATGGCGTCCCCTCTGCGACGAATTGGTGCAGCAGCAAAAACTCGCTGCCCAGGCTGCAACGCAATGCTGCACGCTTATCCGGCCAATCACGTCGCGCGCAGCCGGCACTGGCGCTGGCACCGATACCGATTAGCACGCCAACGTTTTCCCAGCGCTGGCTCTCTGCACCTGCCCGACAGTGGCCTTCACCTGGCAGGAGATCAGTCCCGTTTGTCAGAGACCGGTGCCATTCTTTGCTTTGTCTTCCCCATCACGGGTCTTCCGCCCCATCCAGCGTGTTGACTATCAATTACCAACTATTATCACCTGTTCGTTCCTTCTATACGTCATAACTGCAACAACCTCTAATCTGTGTCATACGTTTCCAATACAATCACAACAATGCAATCACTGGATAACGATGGAAGTGATAATACTAATTCGGCAACAACACTTTGGCGAATGTACTCTAAGGCAAAAGCTGGTATTCCCTATCGTTCAAGGATGGAAAACCTAACATGGAGATTGATGTTTCTCAATCTACAAAAGGCAAGGAATGTTGCTACTATTGATCAATCTACCTCTACACTGAACAATTCGAGCAATAATAAACTAGATCGAAAAGTCTCTGATATAGAAGCAAATAACTTTCATAATCTCATAAATAGCAATTTAGAAAACAGTATAAATGTCAATACAAGAGAGATAAATTCTACATCCAGTTTGGATAATTTGACTCACATTAATAAAGCTTCTACTAATCATCCTCGACCTATCAAATCTGAATTCGATTATCTCGATCATATCAAATCTCTTTCCAGTAATGAATCATATCTATCAACATCTAATGATCAACTCACCAAAGCACCGCATACTAGAACTTTACGCAATGAAATTCCTACTTTAGATAATAAACAACAACCTTCGAAATTATCCCAAACTTTCCAAAATCATCATTTGGTATCATCACCAAGGGATTCTCAAGCTTTGAGAAATATAAAGCACCCCCACTCTTCACATTCATTTTCACAACTTCACTCGATGTCTTTTTCTAATGCTCCTTCAGCTACAACAATATCAAGAGGAAGTTCAGATTTTAATATTCATGAAGATTTAAATTTATCAAGTCTTTCCCACTCTGCTTCACCAACAATATCCAATTCTATCTACCATCCAGATGATGCTACACATTTCAGTAATTTTTCAACTTCAATTCCAACAGGCTTTGCGAATTCTCATTCAATTTCTGAAACAAATGACGTTCTTTTGGATCATGGTAAACAAGTTTCTAAAACTAACAATGATATAATCAATTTTCAAAACTTTTTCGATTCTCCGAATGACCAAAATTTAAAACATATCTTCAATGAACACAATATAGACCATTTTGATTTTAATAATAATCGTGAGTTATCAATTAATCATAATATGAATTTTGATCTAGACGGAGATTTAAACATGTTCGATACCATTCATACTATTCAATCAAATCATTCTCCTAATGTTAACAATGAAACACCAGTAAAATCAACATCAGCTGCTAACATTAAGTCACACTCTTCAATAAAAATATCTAAAAAGCAAACTGCACTAAGAAGAAGATCAACTTCTAAAAAGAGGAAACCTGATGGACTAATCTCAACGGTAACCACACCAGCCTCTAATTTGAATTCTTCATCTGCACTTTCTACTCCAACTCCTACTAGTACTCAATCACCAAGCAGACCAGCATCTACAACTAGTGAAACTGCTGGTGAAAGTGAAATATCATGTACAAATTGCCATACGAAAACAACTCCTTTATGGAGGAGAAATCCTGAAGGTCAACCTTTATGTAATGCATGTGGTTTATTCTTGAAACTTCATGGTGTAGTTAGACCATTGAGCTTGAAAACAGATGTTATTAAAAAGAGACAAAGAGGTGGCTCTTCAATGAAAAAGAAAAAGGGCCAACTCCCTAATACCAAGCTCGATGGCGATGACCTTTATCCTACACCAATTATGAAAGAAGATGCATCGAATAATGAAACAAATCCACCAAATTCTATAAAAAGAGAAAAGTTAAAATCCAATATTGAAAATTCAATTGAGACTAATTTATCTATAAAACCCACTGATAATGAAACAACCAGAAATTTAATAGAGATTCATAACTCACTAAAGCCAATGTTTTCCCTTCATTCACCAGACAATGTAAATAGTAATGACTCAATTTTTCATGAAAATTTTGATATGAGTATTCTCCCTGACGATTTTCTCTCTAATAATCATACAACACAAATTGCTCAGGCACAAGAACAACATTTTGATCAGTCTCTTCAACCTAGTGGTACTCAAACAAATTATAGCATCGAAGAAAAAGAACAAAATTGGGATTGGCTTAATATGCAAATTTAATTGAGATTCTATTAAACTGTTTATAGACACTAATTTTTCACTCCTTTTTTGTATAAATTAATTGGGACAAAATGGCTTCCATGTAGATCACGTGCAATTTTGTTGCTGCGTAACAGCGAAGAATTTTGCTACGCGAAGTTGAAGCATGGTTTTGAAATTTTATCCGACGCTCGCTACTCATCGACATAATCATCGGATTAACTTACAATAGGACCAAGACCAGGTCCACTTCATTTGTTAGAGAAATTTGTTGCACATTTTCACACGTTTACTCAATTTTGTTGCAAAAAATAGTTTTAAACACCACTGGTGGTTGAAAAAATTGCACAAGTTTATAGAGGCAAAGCTGATTGAGAACCTTAACTGAATCTGTGATTTATGTTTGGTGAAGGGCAGGCGTGCAATATAAGACTGTTTTTTTTTTCTTCGAAAATTTAAGCTTATATATATGATTCGGATTCAATAACCAAAAAACTGCACCCTTGCACAACAATCATCACTTGCAAAACAAAGTTCAAATCATAAATAATAAACCAATCTTCTCTCTCTACTCTGGATACGAAAATTGAAATGGTTTTTGATGACATAAAAGGCATGCAGATTGCTTATGAAGAAGCATTAACTGGATACAACGAAGGCGGCATTCCCATTGGTGCTTGTTTAATTCATGAAGATGGAAGAATTATTGGCCGTGGTCACAATATGCGTGTTCAAAAAGGATCAATGACTTTGCATGCTGAAATTTCTTGCTTTGAAAATGCAGGAAGGTTACCAGCGTCAATCACTTCAAAATGCACATTATACTCAACATTAAGCCCTTGTACAATGTGTACAGGCAGTGCACTACTATTCAAAGTACCTAGAATTGTTATTGGTGAGAATGAAACCTTTCTTGGCGGAGAAGACTGGCTGGCTAAAAATAATGTTGAAGTAATTAACCTTAACGATCAAAGATGTAAGGACATCATGTCAAAATTTATCAAGGAAAAACCAGAGTTATGGAATGAAGACATTGGAGAGTAATTATCGAATTATATATATATATACTTTGATATATATTGTTATCTTTTATGTCTACTGTATACAGATCTACACGCATGTCAGATCCGCCGACGCGTCGCCATGAACTTTTGTTAAGAATTGGGAAAATACTAATTCGAGAATATTAAGTTTATAATAAATAATAAATAAAATATAATAATGTGTGAATGGTCTAGGCCGAT
>JBBJZV010000030.1:0-22884 GCA_039700735.1 Pichia pseudocactophila
ATGAATTCAGATGAAACTGTTAACAACTCTAATGTTGACTCTACTAATAGCGCTTCCCTACGTGACGATGTTTACATTTTTGTATATGGCAACTTGTCCGAGTGGTTAAGGAGAAAGATTAGAAATCTTTTGGGCTTTGCCCGCACAGGTTCGAATCCTGTAGTTGTCGGTTTTTTTGGTAAATCATTATTATTTTTAATGAACCAATTCTTATTAATTATATTTATATACGCTGCAGTATAGGTCTTGATAAGAACATTTCAAGTTATTTTACAATAGAGGATAAATAAGATTAGAGTATGTTAAATCGTTTTAAATATTAACAGGGAATTGAACCATTTGTGTAAGCCTTTATTAGTGAGAAATAATTTATAGACCCCTCATAAAGAGAAATAAGTCCACTTTAATAAGGTCATATGTACTTTTACACATTAAAATATTGAGGGTACACTATTTCTTAACTTATATATATATGAAGTTGATTTAACCACTATTCACTAACTGGATCAGTCAATTCAAGCGACTCTCGGCTATTTTACGCGAATTTATTGGTGTTGTACAAAATGTTTCAGTTGTGATTTTTGTAAAAGTTTTGTGATGGCCAAAATTTTCTTTCATCAAAAAGATCTCTCGTAAATTAATTTACTGTGGCGCTTTTGAAATTGTCTTATATGAAAATATAGTCGATATTTAGCTCCTAAGTAAGAACTCTTTGAGACTTTTAATAAAACTATACCTAGTGATTTTGAATGTTGCCACAGAATCATAATGACTTCCGTAGTGATACGTTCACTACTCCAACTAAATCTATGATAGAGAGTGTTGCTTTTGCATCAATTGGTGATTCTGTTTATAATGAAGACAAAGATACTATTGATCTTGAACATAAAATTGCAGATATGATGGGCTTTGAAGCTGGTCTATTTTGCGTTTCTGGTACTCTTTCTAATCAAATTGCCTTGAGAACTCATTTGCAACAACCTCCCCATTCAATCCTTTGCGATTACAGAGGACATGTGTATGTACATGAAGCTGGAGGTTTGGCAACTCTTTCACAAGCAATGGTTAGTCCGGTCGTTCCTAGTAATGGTCTATATTTAACTCTGGAGGATATAATTGATAATTTCATTCCAGATGACGGTGATGTGCATGCTGCTCCAACTAAAGTTGTATCACTTGAAAATACGTTGCATGGTTTGGTGTATCCATTGGATGAACTCAAGAGAATTAGTTATTGGTGCCGCAAAAACGGTATTAAACTACACTTAGATGGTGCTAGAATTTGGGATGCTAGTATTGCTTCTGGTGTGAAATTCAAGGAATATGGTAAACTATTTGACTCTATCTCGGTATGTCTATCCAAAGGTATCGGTGCTCCAGTTGGATCTATCTTGGTTGGCGAAAAAAAGTTTGTTGATAAAGCTAATCACTTCAAAAAACAAAACGGGGGTGGTATAAGGCAATCTGGTTTTTTAGCACGGATGGCATCAATTGCAATCGATGAAAACTTTCCCAAACTTCATATAGCTCATGAACTAGCAAAAGAAGTTGCAGACTATGCTGAAAGTCTTGGATATTTTCTTGAGATTCCATGCCAAACCAATTTTGTATTTTTACATCCAAAGGATAACAATGTTAACTTTGCTGATATTTCAAAGTTTGGAGAGAAGTATAATATTAAATGTATGTCACATAGATTTTCTTTTTCCTTTCAAACAAGTAGGAAAGCTGTTGACAACCTCAAACTAATGTTGAAAGATCTAAAAGAATATAGTGCTTTGAATCCATATAATTATATTGTTCCTACAAAATTGTATACACAATCTAAACAATAATGTGAAATTTCCAAATCTTTCATAGGCCTCTAAGTTCAATAAGCAAACATTCCTTTTAAATATTTCAGACAAGATCATTTTTTTACAGTTATATATGAGTTCAACAAGATTGAGACTTTTTGAGTTGACCTAAAGTATCCAGCGACTGAAATGTTACAACAGGCGGGCATATATAAGCTTGGGTCATACATTCAATTCCCAAGATGTTCGAAAACAGTTGTTAGCTATCCAACAGAAACTCCTTTCAAAAAATAAAATTCTCTAGCTGTAATTTAAAAAATTACAGAAGTAATGCTCACACTCGGAGTCGAACCGAGGATCGCTACATTACTAGTGTAGCGCCTTACCAACTTGGCCATACGAGCTATTACATTTTTGAGAAAGCTTATTACGTTTATTTTTATTTATTTCAGTGCCAAAAATTATTTTTACATATAGGCTACTTTTTTTTGGAAAGGGAATTTTAAAGTTTTCTGTGAAATTAAGTATTTCAGTCTTTTTAAATATTTCTAAAATTGTCCTCAGATACAAAAGCTGATATAAAAACATCACTATTTAATATTAACAAAGGCGCAAGTGGTTTAGTGGTAAAATTCAACGTTGCCATCGTTGAGCCCCTGGTTCGATTCCGGGCTTGCGCAGTTATCCGAGATAGTTTAGTGGCTAGAATTTCCGCTTGTCACGCGGGAGACCGGGGTTCAATTCCCCGTCTCGGAGTAATATTTTTTATTTAGTAGCTTCTGATTAGGACGGTGAGTTTAATTTGTAATCGTTTTGCACGATTGCATAATAAATAGATTAGTAATTTCAACCAAGGTAAAGATAAAAGTATAATAACGTGCCGCTTTTTATATATTAAATGGTAAGGTTAATAGATTTTTGTTTCTGGTTGATCTCCCACATCCAATCGATTAGGTTTTTTCCATCTTTCAAAACTGAAGATGGCCCATTAGGCTCGACCGGGTATGTAGCTTAAATTAAACAGTTGCTTTATACAAAAGTTATTATACTAAACAGAAACAACACTAGGATAAAATTGATTAGCATTAGCCTTATTAGCCTGATTAATTGAGGTTTTGTAAGAGTTATTTTGGTACGTGGTACATAGTTTTTGGAAGCAAGACTATGATAATTTTTGTTGTTAGTTCTAACAACATTATAGAGAATCCAAAAAAAATTGATGACTGCTAGTATAATGTAGAAGATTATTTCAACATATGTTCTACTTGTATAACATATATCAAATGAGTAATCGATTCGTTCACCTTTTTTTTTCACAAGTTTTCCTTCAATGTACAAATCATTCTTCGTCTCGATTGGTTCATGATATAGAGTAAGCAAATGTACAGCAGGCTTTCTTATGTTCATTGCCATGGAAAGAGATTTAACATTGATGTTTATAGCTGTCTTAACCTCCCCTTTCAAATTCTGATATTCTAGAACGACTTCGCAATAGTCGTGATCGTCACCACTGAATATGATGTCTGGCTGGATGCTTTGCAAAATTTTTTGTGTCCCATCTGGTTCAATCACTGTTTGGTATTGATAACCTTTCGAGATCGGGAAATTTGGAGATTCCCTTCGTGATCCACAAGTATGTGTAGCCACATCTCTCCACATAGGCACATGACTGAAAAGTATCCTTGTTTTCCTTAATTCTGTATTTTTTATATCATCCAAAAATTTATGAGAAGAACCATAAACTTCAACATTCTCAGTATTGGCCATAGACAAGTCATCAAACAGTATTAAATCATGGTTTGCCCTTTTTAAGATCTGATTAGACTTTCCAAAATGACGGTTGAATCTATCAAGCGAGCTTTTAGTAACTCCATTGGCCCAGCCAATATCATGATTCCCAGGCACGTTGGTGATAACCTCAATATCCTTATGTCTCACTGGATTTATGAAGATTCTTTTGAAAAGGTTGTACTCGTTCTCATAGTGCTCATCCGACGATTCCCTCCCATTATCAAGCAAATCACCAACAAAAATGACTGTATGTGGTTTCAATATAGTTATTAGGGCATTGTAACTTTTGTATAGATAATTATGAACAGTTAAACGAGCTAAAGAAAGAACTGCTCTCGGATATGATGGATAAGTGTGATTGTCAATCAATTGAGGGTCTGCAACAATCAAGATTTTATCAATTTCAACAGGAAAGCCCAGATTTGATCTGGGCTCGTGTGGATATCCACATCTTGAAACTGTAATCAATGGATCTATGTATTGGAAAAACGAAAACATGATAAACCAAGCTATCAAAGAAACTCCGAGAACATTGGCGAAGATATTTCGCAATTTAAACATCGTATAATACTTGCTTTAAGTAGGTAAATGATAAGAGGTATAATTTATTGGATTCCAAATGGTAAAGAATAATTTACCGTCAATTGAAGACAGTTGGAACGGCCAGCGTGCATGTGCTTGTGCGTTAGGCCGAGGAATGTTTTCTTTCTGTTAGTAGCGTCATCGACAATCAACATTGAAAACGTATTCACTGTTTTTGTTCTATTGAAACGATTACATACATGTCGAAAAGTATAATTGTTTAAATGGAATACATACAAAATAGAATTAGTAGAATTTGAACTATATATATTAAAATCAATTCGAATTCGACGTTAATTAGCCTAGTTATTATTATTATACGTTGTCAAAAAAAACAATGCTTAATCGACAACTGCAGGATTCGAACCTGCGCGGGCAAAACCCAAAAGATTTCGAGTCTTCCTCCTTAACCACTCGGACAAATTGCCAATTACAAGCAATATTTAGACAAACTATTTTGTTAGCTTTATATGCGTCGATCGACGCAAACACACGTGCTTTTAGTACTATATATCTGGAACCAACGTAGTTTAAGTTAGTCATAATTAAAATCTACTTAAACCTTTTGATAAGAATATTTAATAACCCACAAATCAACTAATGTCATTAAGCATAGATGCAAAGGTGAAATGGAAATCTTTCAATAATTGCCTTATTTCTGTTCCTTCATCCTTTATTTATCCGATTCTTGATTCTACTAATTTACTTGTTCAACAGATTATCTTTCACATTTCCGATTATAGCACTGATGAAAGAATTGTATCACTGGGATGGAATGGTAACACCACTACAGAAACTGATACTATAGAGATAGATACGCAATATGCAAAGCTGTTAAGGATAAAGGAAAACTCAACTGTTAGGGTGGATATGGATCTCAGACTAATTCACGAATTAGACACGATACCGATCTCATCTTCTGTGGTTGAGATCGAACCTGTTACGACTGGCGATTGGGAACTCACTGAAATTTACGCACAAGCTATAGAATCTAGCTTTCTCTCGCAAGTTAGATGTGTACGAAAAGACCAGAAACTTTTGATATACGCCAATCCTTCATCTTCTTCTGTCAGCGGTCCGATTTTATTCAAAGTTGTCAATGTCAAAAATAATAATCTTGTTACCAATTTTGTAAAAGTTGGAAATAACACAGAGCTACATATAATTCCGAAACCATATGGTTTGAAATCAGTTGCTGATTTGACGAAAGAACCTCAACACAAAAGAACAAATAGTGTTACAAGCAGGAAGACGAGTTTGAAATCACGTATCTTGATTAAGCGAAGTATTATATACTCAAAGGGGTCCCATTTTACAGTTTACAGTAGAACAAAAAATCATTTGTATGAAGGGGTGAAATATGTACAGATTCACGTGTTGGAAGGTGCTGGAACACCTCATCGGGCGAGACGTACAAATGAGAAGGAGAAACAGCTTGGAATTTTGGAGTCCATGTTTGGAAACACTGTTATTGCAAATTACGTTGAGATTCCTACCAATCCTGGCATAGATGATTCATTTTTAAGTATTTTTGAGGAGACAGAAAATGATTGTTTAATGATTTCACCACTTCTCGCTATAAGCTTGGGAATTGAAGGGACTTGTGGAGAAAAAGTTGTTATTGAACCATATAATAAGAAATGTATGAAACTTGATATTAACAATTGCAAGTTAATTATTCATAAGTTTAAAGATACAACCAATTCACTTGAACTAAACGAGAGCAACAAATTGGAGCTTAAGGAAGGTAATATAATAGAGAAAAAGCGCAAGATGCTAGAACTCAATAAGAAGAATGTGCTTGCCATGGAGAAGAAAATTTTGGATCTATTTGGCACACATTCTCCACTAACAAATGGTTTGAAGTTGCCAATTATAGAAAATATTCTTCCTCAAGGTGGTATACTTGAGTTTGAAAGCGAGACGTTAAATCAGATTGCTAAATTGAAAAAGTCAAAGACCATAGGATGGACATTGTTAGGTTTTGATGATAATGACCAATCAACAAATGGAGGAGATACACATTTATCGATGCACGTTCAAATCAAGTTTGGAAAAGATTATTTAGTGCCCAGCAGTAGGCTTCAGAAAAATATAACTGTATTAGAGAATAGTGAGGTTTACGCTCAGGATAAAAAAGTGGAACTGATTAAGGAAACACTAAGAGATCATATTTCAATCTTTTTGTATGGAAAATCAGGCAGTGGAAAATCACTTATAGTTAAAAATATAATTGATGAGTTTAAGAAGAATGGTGTTTATTCTAAAGTTTTAGACTTCAGTCAATCCGCAATGAAGGTTCCTATTGAAGATGAATCTGATGATAGCGACGAGGAAAGGGAAGAATCAGAGAAGAATACTAACAGGAAGCAGTATATTGTTGAATTATTTGAGAAAACTGCAAGACAATGCTTTTGGCACTCTCCTTCTTTGTTAGTTCTTGAAAATCTTGATAAAATTATACCTAAGGAAGTTGAGCATGGAGATAGCAGTTCGAGTAAGGAAATCAGTGAGATTTTGATGCAAAAATTTGGAAATTTACTTGAGAAAAAGTACGTTGTTTTACTAGCTACAGGCAAATCGAAGGACTCTTTGAATCAGAATATATTTCAAAGACATTTTCTCGACGAAGAGATTCATGTCGAAGCTCCCAATAAGCAACAAATTAGTGAGATTCTATTGAATTTACTGGAGAAAAAATACTCTGAATATCTCGATGAAACAATCAGTAATGATCTGATTGATATTGTTAGTGAATTGGAAGGATTTCTTCCATTGGATATTAAAACACTTATTGATCGGGCTTTCCATGTGATGATAAGTAATGATGATTCAGTTTTCAAAAAGTTTCATTTTTTGACCGCTATTGAAGGATATACACCGACTTCGTTGAGAGGTGTTAAACTTCAAAAATCGACTACTAATTGGGATGATATTGGTGGATTAAGTGAAGTTAAGCGAATTTTATTAGAAACTCTCGAATGGCCTACTAAGTATGCACCGATTTTCTCAAGATGTACTTTACGGTTACGATCAGGTATTTTACTATACGGATATCCTGGATGTGGTAAAACAATGTTGGCTTCTGCTATCTCTTCCAAATGTGGATTGAACTTTATTTCTGTGAAGGGACCTGAGATTTTAAATAAATATATTGGAGCGAGTGAACAATCTGTGAGAGAATTGTTTGAAAGAGCGCAAAGTGCCAAACCATGTATTCTATTCTTTGATGAATTTGACTCTATTGCACCAAAAAGAGGTCATGATTCAACTGGTGTTACTGACAGAATTGTCAATCAACTCTTAACACAAATGGATGGTGCTGAAGGGTTGGATGGGGTCTACGTATTGGCAGCAACCAGTAGACCCGATTTGATTGATTCGGCGTTGCTTAGACCTGGTAGATTGGACAAAAGTGTTATTTGTGATTTACCTGATTATGATGACAGACTTGATATTTTGAAGACAATTGTGAAAAGCAATAAATTTCATTTGAAAAACATTACCGATCTAGAAGAAATTGCAAACATGACTTATGGATATACAGGTGCTGATTTACAAGCAGTTGTGTATAATGCCTATTTGAAAGGTGTTCACGTTAAATTAGATGCACAGGAAAGTGAAAGTCAAATTGAAGAAGAACCTGATGTTGAGTTTTCAATTAAACACTCATTAATAAGTGAATATAATGGATCTCAAAAAGGGCTCGTTTCAGATATTAAAAAGAAAGTTAAAGTTATAGTTGAAAATATGAAGCAAATTAACATTGAAGGTTTAGAAAACAATGTTGATAATCTTGAAAGTAAGCAGAATGATATACCAATCCTAATTACGATAGAACAATTGAAAGAATCACTTGGCGAGACTAAAAAATCGATTTCTGTTAAAGAGCTTGAAAAACTTACCAAAATTTATGGACAATTTGAGAGCAGTAAACGCCCAGGTGAGATGAAAAGTGGAGAGGGAAGTACTGAGGTTGGAGTTCGAGCATCTTTAATGTAAGTAAAGAAAGATCTGTAAGATTACAAAGATATAGTAAACATTAAGAAGACATAATTAAAAATACATTAGACATAATATTAGTAAAACTCAAACAGTTGTTTCTCTATTTTGTTTACTTCTGTTTGATAAAGAAATGCTTTCAGCTTCACGAGTTTCATAATCAGCAATGAAACCATCATCCTCTTCAAATAAACCAAGGCGAATACCTTCTTCTTCGATTTCTTTATTTGATAATTTAGGCATTTCATTAGCAATTTTGAATGCTGGGATATTTTCAATATAAGACTTTGCAAAAATAATATCAATTTCTTCCAATGATCTGCCTGCAGTTTCAGGGTAGAAAAAGTATATGAAAGGAATGTAGATAAAATTAATAAGGCAAAAGAATAAGTAACAACCCCATTTTGATTGATTGATAAAGATTGGAGTAAACATGACAACAGCAAAATTAGATAACCAATTAGTACAAGTTGAAACCGAGGTAGCCATAGTTCTAGTTCTCATTGAATTAATTTCTGGTGGATAAACCCACGGTAATGGTAACATTGTAAAGGCAAAGAAAGTTATGAATAAGAAGAGGCCAAAAGCTGCACCTTTTGCAGATTGTTTATTATCATGAGTTAAGCAAGCAAAGGCGATAAGAAATGCTACACCTTGTCCAGTTGCACCAGTTAAAAATAATTTTCTTCTACCAACTCTTTCAACTAAAAAGAATGAAGGTATAGTTGCAAGGGCATATACAGTTGCAAAAACACCACCTAAGACTAATGATAATCTTCTTGATAAACCAACAGTTGACTCGAAAAGAACAGTCGAATAATAGATTGCAGCATTACAACCAGTGAATTGTTGAAAGAATTGACCAGATGCACCAATTATCATTCTTCTTAAATATTGATGTTTAGAAGGTTTAAAGACTTCTCTTATGGATAATTCTTTTGAGAACCTATTATTTGCATCATCAACTAAAATAACTTCTTCAATCAAATTTTCATCATTAATTGAGATATCATGAATATTAGCTAAAACATAACGAGCTTCAGTGATTTTTTTCTTTGTAATGAGAAATCTTGGAGATTCAGGTAAGCCGATAACCAAAAGCATAACAACTGAAGCAAAAATTACTTGAAGGGCAACAGGTAATCTCCAAGAGACTGAACCGCTTGCATAAGATAAACCAAAATCTGTCCAATAAGCAATTAAAGTACCAACTGCAACGAAGGAACCTTCCAAGTTAACTAATTTACCTCTATTTTTAGCTTCTGATAATTCTGATTGATAAATTGGTATAGTTGCAGTATTGAAACCATTTCCGAAACCAGTTGCAACTCTAGCAATAACGAAATGACCTAAAGCCCAATGACCTTTAAAGGGGAAGATAGATACAATTGCTCCGATAATGATAACAAAGGAGCCAAATATAATAAGTTTCTTTCTACCATACCTACCACCAAAATACATAGCACATAAAGCACCAAAGAAGCAACCTAATTCATAACAAGATGTGACAGCACCTTGAACGACAGTTGCATGATGTGAGTTACCACCAACAGCAGGGAATGTTTCAACAAATTGAGGAGCTGTAATAATACCAGCCATTAAACCTTGATCATAACCAAACAAGGAGAAACCAATAACACAAGCTGCAGTAATTAAATATTGTAATTTTTTACCTCTAACCCCTAAAGTTGAAATATCGGAAAGAGCAGAATATTTTGTTAAAGGTAAAACATCTTCTTCTAAATGTGGTAATGTTGTTGTATAAGATTCTTTTGAAGGGAATCTTGAATTTGAAGGCGGAACAGGAATATTTTTTGTGGTTTGATGTTGAATGTTAGAATTTTTATTTGATTGATTGTCTAATTTATCATCATCAAAAATTGAGTGATTATGAGATGAATTTGATGAAGACATTTGTAGTTTATTGATTAAGGAAGAAATATTAGATGAAAAAACAAAAAAGAAAACGATAACAAGGCGGAGAAACCGTTTTATTTAAATATATACACTAGGTTGGAACGGAATGGTGGGGTAAAAATCAGGAGGGAAATAAAAACAAAATAACGTCAACATTAAATAACACGGGGATACAGGAAAACAATAGTACATTTTTGGGATAGGCATTAGATTGAATAGTTAAGTAATAACATCATAATGATGTTGCTCAAAAAGAGCAGCAAATTGGGTGTGGAGCTGCTCAAAAGAAAAGAGAAACGCGGAACAATAGGACTACAATTTATATGAGCGAAATTGGGGCTGCGTCACACGGCAGAAAGCAATTTATCTAACTGTTTAACCATGAAAAGTACACATCTCCACATATACATAATCTATTACGTTAAGCAGTGCGATGTTTTAGTATAATATGTCTCAAACATAGCGATTTAAAATAATATTAAAGAGGGTGAATTAAAATCAGTACTGTTTAAGATTTCACTGAAGGCTAACTACATCATACATGTTACTTACTTGTTTGTTGCAGCGTATATATGTGGTGTGAGTCGAGTCAAGGAAAGAGTTTCGGTAATTAAAACGGTCGACAGATTGAAGAAAGTGTCTGTGACCGGTTTCATGGTTTTTTACCGTCCGGAACGGGGAAAATCCTGACGTCACAAACCTGGGGACGCCCTTCTATTGGCTGGCACGGAACCCGCAGTTGTTCCGGGCTACAGCTATGATGTCATCACCAGGAACTCAGTTGTCCAAATGGGGAAAAACGAACGGGAAACGGTGGGCGCGACACGGTGGGCGCGACACGGAATCTTGTTGTGGCCCCGGTTAGCTCAGACCGTTTTCTGTCTCGCACCAACCTGCCCGATGCGGAAAGTCGAATCCTCGGCTGCTCAATCGGGCAACGTCTTCCGCCAACATCTTATCAACTCTTGGAATTTCAACTGATCTGAGAAACATCTTTTCTAATCTGATAAAAGGTTAGCTGTATCTTTACATTCTTCCTTTTTTAATTGTTGGCTTCAACAATATCCATCACTTCCTCCAACAATGTCTACCACAAATAGCAATAACAACTACCCAGAAGAATTCACCGGTTTTGCCATTCAAAGTTCTGAAGAATGGAACAAACCTAAACTTATAACTTATAAACCAAAAAAATTTACTGATTTCGATGTTGATATTGAAATTGAATGTTGTGGTTTATGTGGTTTCGATATAATGACTGCAAAAGGTGGTGATCATGGTTGGGGTACAATCACTTACCCTCAAGTCGTTGGTCATGAAATCATTGGTAAAGTTATCAAAGTTGGTTCTAAAGTTACTTTACATAAATTGGGTGATAGAGTGGGTTTAGGTGCTCAAGCTTTTGCATGTCTTGATTGTAATAGATGTAAAACAAATAATGAACAATATTGCTCTCACTGTGTTGAAACCTATGATGCAAAATATCCTGATGGTTATATTTCTCAGGGTGGTTATGCTTCGCATGTTCGTGCTCATGAATATATGGTTTTCGCAATTCCAAAAGAGCTTGATTCAATTCACGCAGCTTCACTCTGTTGTGCAGGTTTAACAGTTTTCTCTCCACTCAAAAGATATATTCCTCAAAATTTACCCAATAGTGAAATTCCAAAAGTTGCTATTGTAGGCTTAGGAGGTTTGGGCCATTTGGCTGTTCAATTTTGTAAAGCTTTAGGTGCAGAAGCTTATGTTTTCTCAAGGACTAATTCAAAGAAGGAACAATCTTTTGAGCTCGGTGCAACTGGATTTGTTGCAACTGGTATTGAAGGCTGGGAAAAACAATATTTCGATAAATTTGATCTTATTTTGAATTGTGCAATTGGTTTATCGGGTCTTAATATTGACGCCTTTATATCAATTTTGAAAGTTGAAGCTAGATTTTGTTCAGTTGGTTTACCATCAGTGGATGAAAAATATAATGTTTCTCCCTTCACTTTCTTCAATAATGGTTCTTGTTTATGCTCATCAAAACTTGGTTCAAGAGCTGAGGCTTTAGAAATGTTCGAGCTTGCAGCTAAACATAACATTCGTCCTTGGGTTGAAACAGTTCCAATATCTGAGGAAGGTTGTGAATTGGCTCTCACCAGAGCCTGGAATGGAGATGTTAGATACAGATTTGTCTTCACAGAATTCGATAAAGCTTTCGGAACTAGTTCTAATTTAGTATAGATTAATAGAAAACTTTATAGATTGGATTTTGATTAATTGCATTATTTATCAACTAGCCCATGGCGCCTTAGTTGTGCCTTCAAATGGAGAATTTTTTCTTCGATTGTTTTGACCTATATTTGTTGGTATTCTACTCCCCCTAGCAGGTGATACACCACTTAATGGTTCACTAAAAGCGGTTGATGTATAATGAGTAGTTTCTATCCTTTCCTCATTGGCATTCTCCGATGATGGTAACACATTATTGTCTAAATCTACCCACGGATAAAATACACCTCCAAAATAAAAATGCTGCACAACTGGGAATTTTGATAAAACCTCTCCATAATACATACGTAACATCCCACGAGCAACTTTCTCCCAACTTCGATTTGATGAAATTTCAAATAGCATTGGTGAATGTTCAGTGAATGGTCCTGATTTAACCTTTTTAATAAATGAAATTGCATTATAATAAAGATTGATTAATCTATACTTTTTTAACGTCTCATCGTTCAAAACTGATGATGGTGTCAATCCCATACGATAATTGAGAACTTTCGCATACTCTTCACTTCTATCATTCTTCATATCCTTGCCAATCATTTTAAAATCAATTAATTGGCATGAACCAAAAACATAAATTAAATGGAAATGATCATCCAAACCCCAAACGCCATGGGACCCAGCTGGCTCTAAAGTATACCTTAAAATTAATGACTTAACAAGATCGTAATACTTGGCAAAAATCATAAGATACTCTTCTCCATTGATAGAATTGATGTTGATCAATCCACTCATTATGAAACAACCTAGAAATGAGAGGAATGCTAATTCATGGCCTGTTCCATAATCCATCCTCTCTCTTGAACCAAATGATGCACATAAATAAAATCGCAGCTCGCTTTTGAATCCATTATAATTCTTCTTCATACTTTCACTAGAAAAGTATTTCGAAATAGAGTCATCAATTATCCTATCAATACTTAATGTCACTTTATCTTGCCAGTCACGGAATGCAAAATTACCATACCTACGTGGTCCCAGCAGTGGTGGTGTTTCCACTTCTAATCTTACCAATTCATCTAGAATTTGCAGTATTGACCATGTAATCGATTTCACATCATCGATTTCCATCTCCTTAGTGAATGATGGTGGTGGTGGATGTTTGGGCTCATTGTAAATTTCTTCCTTGGTTAAAGCTTCTTTATTTTCAAAATCAACATACCTGACATCTAAAATTCCACTACAAACATTCTTGAGTGATATTTTAGAGCAAATATGTGTAATAATGGCATTAATATTGTATAGTGCTTTGGATTTCAAAAAATGCGTAATGTCTGTTGATGAATATATTTTCTTGGTAGGTGCAGACCATTTCAGCGAGCTCTCATTTAAGTCGTATACCGATATATTTAGATTAGTATCAAACATGTGTAATTCTCGGTTCAGTTAACATAAAATCAAATACAGTTCATTGAACTACATATTTTACCAAAGTTTGGCATAATGTAGTCTTATCAGGAGGATTTAGTTGCACGTGACTCTTAGCAATATTGACAAATTAAATAAAAAATTATTTCGGATTGCTTAAAAAAACATTAATGCTCGTCAAATCTTTCTAGCGAAACTGGCCCACACACGTCTAAATTCAAACAAGTCAACATCAAACTTCTTTTCACACATTTCACAAAGCTTATCCAAACACAGTTTCAGTAATACATCAAACAAATCAAAAAAATGGTTTTGCATTGGTCGACGGTACCATTCCAAATTCTCCATGATGCTATCGCAAACAACAATGTATCTGTTAAGGTTGAAATGGTTACAGAGTTGTCTGATGATTTACTATCTCTATCAATTAAAAAAGAGAAATCTGATTCTAGTAGAAAAGTACTCGAAAGTGGTGAGATTACATTTGCAGATGGTTCTATATTTAAAGTCAACCAAAATTTTATTGAAAATGCTATTGAAGTTGCGGATCTGTTAAATTTGGATGAATTAATTGCAGCCGAAGTTTTATACTTTGCAACCAATAAAGAACAAGATGAATTAGGTACTTCTAATATTGATTCTGCAATTGCTGCATTTCAAACAAGAAAGACTTTATTGTTACAAATTGTTTCTTACTATTTATGTAGTGATAGTATTGCTACTTTACAATCAAATGATAACATTACACTTGATTCAGTTTCAAACTCCCCCGATAAAATAATATTCATTGACTTAGTACAGAAGATCAAAAATTACTCCGTTTCAAATATTTTAAAATCGTTTCAAATAACTGAAAATGACCTTGAACTTTTGAAGCAAAGAGTTGATAGGAGTAAATTATTGGGTATTTTCTACCCAGGTTCAGGGGAAATGAAAACAATCAATTTTCAGAGAAATGTATTGTTTCAACATTACCAGCTTTTAGGTGAAATATTATTTGGTTTCATTTCAAGTTTTGTTACTTCTAAAGATTTAAATAACTTTACCATAGAAAATTTTACAACTTTTGTGGATCACCTAACAACTTTTGATCCTGAAGATATTTTTTCAATATGCTATTTGCCTGCGCTATTTTTGTATATCTCTAAGGTTGATATTTTACCAACTGAGGATGTCAATATTCTTCATACAAAAGCAATGAAAGCAATTAATGACGTAGATAAACTTTCGGAATCTCCATTGAAATCTTTGATCATACTTGTTTTCTTAACCTACTTCATTGACTGGTGTAAGGCAGACCCCAAAAGAAGTGAAAACTTTGAATTTGCAACTGCTGCAGAAAAACCAATTCAAAAATGTATTCAGGCTGGTGCATTAGAACAATTTTTATGTATTTGTGCAGACACTTCAGCGGCTCAAACAGCTCTAGACAATTCAAGAAAACCGTTTTATGATTTCAGGTCTTTTTTGCAACAACATATTCCAAAACTAGTCCCTGTTAGATTGTTTGATATTGACAAAGAAACAATTCCAATAAAATCGTTGTCATTATCACAACAGAGTAATGCCTTATCTATTGCAAGTGATTCATCATCCTCTGCCTACACACTTAATGAATATCTAAAACTTGATAAACATTACATTGAATTCATAGTTTTGGCTATGTCAAAATTTGTTCATAAATTCATTTCGACTTCAGCATTTATAATGACTCAACTAAGAGATGCTGAAGAGGATCTTTTGATTTCTTCAGAAACGTTTGATCTAGAAACTCTTTCAGAAAACGCTGATCTTGAAAGATTGTATATGGCAATATATTATCTTTACTATGGCAGGGAGAAAAATATTGCACAAATTTGGGCAGACTCTAACACTACGTTTTATGGTTTTTTACAATGGGCTTCCAGATGTAATTCCCCATTGATCATGTCCACCTTCTCTATGCTATTATCAGGCTTAGCACAGGGGAGTGAAAATGCTATAAGTTTATTCCATTTTTTACAAATGACTAATTCAAACTCTGTGCTTTTGACAAATCCTAAACATAATTCTACTCTGCTTACTAAATATCCTTCGATCAGTTGGTCAACTATTTACTCTACATTGAATTACTACTGTGATGCGTTGACTAATGTGACAGATTTGACTCTTCAGGCAAATACTTCTGTGGAGCTGAAATCTAAGGGAAAGGTGGTTACTGAACTTGGTGAAGACTCAATTATTTACATTTCCGGTTTTTTTCAAGTTTTATCTGAGGTTGCTTTGAATAGCGATAAGGCTAGACTTGAACTTCTTGAAAGTGATGGTGGTCAATTATTAAATATTCTAAGTAAACTCTTGAATATGAATACTTTACTCAATGGTGGTGTGTTAACATTGATAAGCTCTCTTGTTGGTGGTTCTATCGAAGAAAGGATCAAGATTTGGCAGATCTTGGATGCATGGATATTCAACAACGGTAGAAGCTCTCCCACTGTGAGTTTTCCGAAAGAAATTATATCTAGGAAATTGATAAATTATCAACATATTTGTGGTTTTGTAAGCTTAATTAAGAGGCTTTTAGCACCACTTAATAATTCAGTTGATATTCATTCTCCACTTTCGCTTCCTTTTTCGTTAGATATGGGTAGTGCGATTAGAAAACCCGGTATATGGTGCTATTTAGATTTTTTATGCACAGATATTTTGCCTGGAATTGAGTATATTGGACTCCCTTCAATTGATGTCATTTCTCTGAAATATGATATCATAGAGCTTTTCACTCAATGTGTTGGACAGTTGGACCCGGAAATGGTGATCAATTCATCTGTGTGTGGTGTTAAAGACCTAGATAGTATTGTTGAAAATAAAAGTATAATTAAATACTTGCAGGCACATCCCGGTTCCGCAGTTTTGAGCTTTTTGTTTAAGAGCAACGTTATGCACTCTTTGCTAAACATTTGCAGGGTAGATGTTGAAGAAATTTATGAGGCTTCACCTGATTCTCCTCGTACATTATTAATTCAAAAATGCCTTGAAATGTTTAACATCATCTTGAAATATGAAAAGTTTTACACAGATGAGTTAGTTTCAATTCTAAGACTTCCAGATAATTTATTTATAGATTCCACAGCGATCAATAACTCAGGGGCAATTTCATTTAGTCAGTATATGTTCATAAATCTTCCTTTGCTAGCTAACATTTCACTATTTATTGGCTCAAATAAATTAAACATTGCCTCATTATCCCTGGATTTGATTTGTAAAATTTATGATACCAAAGAATTCAAAATGAATGAATCTAGCTTTCAAAGCAACTTACTCAGGAGGAATAAATTTCTAGTTATGTGTGAAACAATTGATGAGTCTATTAGGATTAGATCTGCTTTTATTCAACAATTTAAGACTGAGATCACAGACTCTAAATCAATTTCATTAAAATTGAGCCTTTTGCAGTTCATTTGCGTTAATCTGGACCCGATGTCAAAAATTCCTTCTGTGTCACACTTTCTGTTGGGATTTGATACCCAAAAAATGGATTTTGGATCAGTAGACTGTCAAACAACGATAGCTTCGAAGAGGTCACTTCTGAAATTTATAATTGCGAATTTAAGGGATTCTTTGGAACTTTTATCACGAACCCAGACTTATGAATTTGCTGCCGTTAAATTATGTTCATTATCCATGGAAATTTTACTCAAACTTTGCAAATCTGATCTTACTTGCCGCTTGCTTCTCAACCTTCTTCGTAATGGATCAACATACTTAGAAGATAATAATTCAGTTACCAACTATATTTTATGGTTTGCACAAAATTTGATTTTTATTGATCCTTTTGCTACTTTCAGTGGGTATGCTTTTGAGGGTACCGTGAACATTCATAACCGCTTTTGTACTGGTGGTGGATTAGATACTTTGAATGCTCTCATTTCTTTAAGAGACTTCTGCTTACAATTAATAGCTATTGAACTCCATAGTGCAGTATCATCAGGTGAACTTTCTCTTTTGAAAAAGTTTCAGACCTTGATGTTAGAATCAAATTCTTCTGTGGGTTATTCAAAGTTATTTGCAATGTTAGACATTCTTGATTTCAAAGTGAAAAATAAAATTGAGAAGGTGGATCCTATGTTCAAACATCTAAAATTCGATTATATTTTTGAAAAGATTGGATTCAATGATCACTATAAAGATAAACATCCTTATATTTTTTACAATTTTGAGATAATTGAAAGTCTGGTTAGTTTGATGATCAAATCAAATTCTATCATTATGAATGATAATGCATCGATATACATTGAAATAGACAGGGTCAAAGAAATTGTACACTGTTCAATTTTGATTGATAAATTTAGAGCGGTTGTGTTGAGTTATATTGCTTCGTGGTGTTTGTTGGTACAGGTCATTATAGATGAGATGGATTTGTCCACAGAAAAACAAAAAATGCTTATCTTTGATATTTTGCAAATCACTGTACCTCTTCTCGATGAATGTCTTGAAATGGATGTGACTTTTGTTCAACCGCTCGTTTCCATGTGTGTGCGGTTTTTCAATTTAGATATACTCTGGAAACATTCAAGTGGCCACGATCTTAGCGTTGATATTCAAAGGTACTTTCCGGTATTTTGTGTTTCATTTAGAGGGATAGCCAAATCAGCATCGTTTCATTCCTTGAGATCAGATTTCTATGTTTTATCGAGAAAATTTATTGAGCAAGCCTCATTGAATCTGGTTGTTCTTGCAGATCTTGGTATTTTTATTACGTCTGCTGATCCAAAGATTTTCAATATTATAAGACATGACTCTTTGATTGGAGAAAATGCTAACCGCATTACCTCGATGATGTTACTTGATAGTTTTGTCAAGCTTTTTTCTGAATCTCGGTACTTTAATGATGGTTTTATCTTTAGTAAGCTGTGCCATAATAATTATGTGCGCTTACTGCTTGAGCAGCTAAAACATCAAGACTCTGTGTTTGCTTACCCAGTTGGTAGAACTGACGTGACAAGTTTTCAAAGCATTTTATATCAAGTCACATGTGTTAAAACCACTTTTAGCTTATTGATCAGAATTGCTCAAACAAGAACCGGTGCGCAGCTATTGCTTTCAAATGATTGTTTCAAAACAATTAAGAGTTGCAAAATTATGTGTGTTGATCCAGAGTTTGAGCTCTACTCTTTAGTTCAAACGCACATTGTTCGGTCTTCTGATATATCATTGCTATCTGACTCAGTTTCATCTGAACTCAACTTACACTATGAACTACTTATACCTGTTTTTCGTTTGCTTACTACTATAATCATATCTTTAGGACCACGGAACGATGAATGTCTTACTCAAGCGATTGATATTACAGAGCATTTTGATGATCTCATCAGATTTGTTTTGAAAAAGGATGCTTTCCTCATGAAAGAAAAAGTGGGTATTATCAAAGAAGATGCTGCTGTTTTGAAGAATGAGCCAAAAAACGAATTGAAAGAACTTTCTAAGCTTGTGACTTTGTTGTATTCGCTGGTACATTGATTGTTAAATGCAACATGAGTTTCAAAACAAGTTTTATCACGTTCTACGATAAAATCCTATAAACCATTGTTGGACCATTTATATACTATCTCGTGTTTCACAGAATTTGTAGAATACAACTAACAATAATCTAATGTAGGTTGCACGTCACATAAGACTACCTTGTCACCATTGACGAAAGGTTTATACTCGAATAATCCTTTTATGGATATTCCCGTAGTGTCAACGATTGACATCAAAAAGCAATGTATTTAATATATAATATACACCATCGTGAGCTTTGTCTATCGGTGCGTATTGTGGGCGCAGTTCTCGGTGGTATTCCTTTGATGTTTTTCCCTGCATTCTAACATCTCCATCTAGACCCTTATAGTATGGAAACCGATGCTGTACACAACTCAAATATGGAAGAAAGCTAGACTATCTTTGAGTGGAAGACCTGTTATAGAAGGAGATGAATACGAAATCATGATCCAACCAAATGTGGGTCTATATCAAGGCAACCATAAAGTTAAAAACTACCAGAGTGGAAGAGTCTACTTGACAAACAAAAGGATAATATTTGTCAATGCAAATCGAAAAAAGGATAGTATTTGCTTGGACTATCAAATGATTGAAGAAATTGAATGCCAACAGAAGTTTCTGAAATCAAATCCCAAGGTTATCATACGCTTAAAAACAATTACTTCAAATTCTAACAAAAGCTTACAGGGGGGATTGGAACTTGTTATGACCACTTGGGTATGCCCAATATGTTCATTCTCTAATGACCAGAGTATTCCTATTGACCAGCATAAACGATCCAAACTATTTGCGGAAAAGGAGATTTCGTGCAGAAACTGTGGAGTGACTCCAGAGGCTAATATTATAACGGACATAGTTCTCGATAACACCAATGATAGAAGCGCTAATATACTAGATTTGGTTTCATTTGACCATTCTCAATGTCCAAATTGTACCTTTGTCAACCATCCATCAATGAAGCATTGCGAAATATGCGGTTCTAAATTACCTGTCTTGAACGATGATGAAACCAATCAAAATAATGGTGCAGAATTGGAGCTTGATTGTGATAATTTGATTGAAGTTGATAAGAAAGTTATAAAACTCTCTTTGCGGAGCAGCGGGATTGACACATTTTATACAACAATTTGTGATGCGTTTATTAAATTTAAAGACTTCAAGTTAGTGTCCCCTATTCAACAGTGCAAATTAACACAGCTACAGGATTTATCATCAAGTGCTGGAATACATGGATTGACGCAAACAGGAAATCTTCAAAATAAGGAAGCTTCGGCTCTTTTAGAGAGATCTATCCAGGATATTGAACAATTGATGTCGAAAGCCAACGATTTGATTTCGGTTTCACAAAAATACAAAAATATAGTAGCTACTGACAAATTGTTGAAAAAAGAAGCAGATGATAAATTGCAACTAATTGCAGAGTCCAAACAATTTGTAAAGAAATTGAATAGATTAGAACTCAAACTCGAACTAGGAGAATCAATTCAACAATCGAGACTTCAGAGAGCTCTGGATAAACTAAAGATTGCTAATGCGACATCTTTGACTATATCAAGGTGTCCAGAATTCTATATAGAAGAACTTGCCCGTCATATAGCTGATTTTTTGACAACTAATAATGTGTTGGAGAATAATAATGGAATTATAACCTTGACTGAAGTATTTTTACTTTACAATAGATGTAGGCAGATTGACTTAATTACCCCTGAAGAGCTTTTAGATGCTGCTCGAAAGTTTGAATCCTTAAACGTGGGTTTCAAGATCAAAAATTTATCACTCACTACGTCTACGAAATTTCACATATCGAAAAAGTTTCCTTCCATTTATGTTGTTTCTAAACACGGATCTGAAGAATCAATATTGCAAAAAATTATCCAATATGTACTTTTGAATCCTGGGACATCAGAGATTCAGATTCAGAGACAATTTAACACGAATATCGTGATTATAAGATATTTTTTGAATAGTATAGCATATTCCGGTGAACTCACGCTAGATAAAACATTAGAAGGGACTTTCTATTGGCAAAATAATTTTTAGAATCCATATATAATGTACATTCCGTCCAACTTGTATTCTAGCCAGTTTTTTTGTGTTAATCTTAGTCATTTTGTCTTTTTCATTTCTGAATCACAAAAAAGATCACCTTACCGCTTAAAATTCAACGACTACTGCTGCTTTCCATTACTACAGTATAGAAACTATATTGAGTACATAACTACCGATTAAGCAGTTGTAGCTCGTCGCAATATTGCAAAGATGAAAATTTCAACAAGAATAGAGTTTTTATAGAGCACTCAAGAACGTATCTTTGCCATCTATAACTTTCTCGGTTGCTACAATCTTAGGTAAGCTTTCTACCTGTTGTATTATGTAATCCTTTTCTGCTACGAAGAGATCATCGCCTCTCTCCTTATTCAAGCAAAAAAGAAATTCTAGCAACTTTTCTCTGTTCTTTACCAAAATATCAACAATAGCTTTTTCTTTTTTAGGATTTGCAACAAAGATTTTGAAAACATTGAAACCCTCTATTTGGATATTTTTAGATTTATCACCCAAAAGGAGCATGATAACTTTTAAGTTTTCAACATCATTAACGTATTTAGTCATCATATTGTAGTTGAGTTTCACCATCATTAGATCAGCTAACAACTTCGTTGACTCTCTCTTAGTGACATAATTTCCGTGCATTATTAAGTTATTGATATTATCAATAAACTTTTGAATATTAGTATCATTACGAAAAAACGTACTAACCACATCTGGATGCGTTCGAAAAAGGTCGTTCAAAGTAGCAAAAGCATCTGTTGCAATCTCAAAAGACTCGCTATCAACGAATTTGAAATATGACCAAAACGACTGAGTAGACAAAACCATTGAAGCTAATTGCTCGTATTTTAGTGCGTCACGCAGCATTATGCCCATATTCAAGGAAACCTCCAGGTTTTGAGGGCCTTGCATTAGGGCATATATAACTTTAGGATTTCGCAAAAGATATTCCACTGTTACTAATTTGTTGGACACTCTTTGTCCCAAAAGGAAGTTAAACAAAGTCATCACAATTTTTCGTGAATCAAATTCAATATCGTCAAGATGTACTATTAGATTGTATATTAGATCCACACTAATCACTTCCTGACAAAGATGGCTAGCTGATTCATTGAAAGAAACGGATGAGTCCGCAAATGTATGAACATCACCGTTTATGAACATCTTTAGCGTCACTAGATGCCTTGTAATATCATCTTGAGCCTTCTTTTTTTCGGAACCATAACAAGTCTCCAACTTGATAACCTGTTCATTGAGTTGTCTAACAGTATCAGTAGTAGTCTTCGTGTTTCTTTTAAATAAAAATGCCATTGTTTTGTATCAGAATTCTATGCTCTTTGAAAAAGGCAAATGTTAATGTAGTCTTAAGTAACATTTGTACAGATGCGGTTTAACAAAAATAGTACACAAAAAAACGTCAGCTACAGGATTCGAACCTGTGCGGGCAGAGCCCAAAAGATTTCAAGTCTTTCTCCTTAACCACTCGGACAAACTGACCTTGTTAAACTTTGTAAAGTAGAGGGAGCTTATTCTTTATAGTATAGCCTCTACGCTGGATCTTTCTGCAGTATCTAAACGGAAGTGG
>JBBJZV010000033.1:0-22524 GCA_039700735.1 Pichia pseudocactophila
TATTTCAATTCAGCGTATTTTCAAATTGAAATTGATGATAGACAGCTGGCCAGTAAGATTGATCTGGTGTGGCATGCTGCTCTAGTTGTATTCGTTTCAGTTTTCGTGCCACAAATACTATCAAACGAATTAGACGGTTTGCTTGTAGATTTCACCGTCTTAGCAGTGGTATAAAATTTTCCATTCATTTTTTTTTTTCTATTCGTACTTTCTGGTACAATGTATATAAACAAAAAACGAAAGAAACAAAAATAATCAGCGTATAACCCTTCAAAAAACCTCCTAATAAAAAAATTTTGTTTTCTCAGTTTGATTTCGAAAAGTTCATCCAAATTTTTTTTTAAAAAAAGCCGTTCTAGTATAGTGGTCAGTACACATCGTTGTGGCCGATGGGACCCAGGTTCGATTCCTGGGAACGGCATATTTTTTGCACACACAAACTGTAACTACCTTCACTAAAACGTCTAATTCAAAACGTTTTTTACACAAAGAGCCAGTTAATATATGTGTAGTTGTTGACTAAACGTGTAGTTGTTGACTAAATGTGTCTACTACTTCAAGTTATGTGATGAAAATCGAGTTGGCTATTCATCGATTCTACAGCTTTCTGTCCCTTTCTTCTTACTAACAACAGTCCTTGATGTATGCTATGCTACTCTGTAAAGAATTTTAAATAGCTGGGTAATCTCACATATTTCAGTGTAACCTGGTGAGCTACGTCTTCAATTTCAGCACTCCTCTATGATCTAAATTTTTAAGTAGAATGTCAATTGTATTAGATCTTATATCTTTTAGCGTATTTATCTTTCTAGCAACTATCTATCAATGAAAAGATAACAAATTCAGAATGCAGAACTATTCAATGCTTCTGTGGTTTTACAAATGTGGATGGTTTCAGGAGATATAGATGACTGATTGAAATTAACATTTCTTAGATTTTCAATATTTCTGTATTCATATTTTCATTGTTGTTAGATGGTTTTAATTATATTTATACTTAAGTGATTTAATGTTGTCATTTTCATCTATTGATGCTTAATTTATTACATTGTTTTTCTTTTTTTTTACCTATCTCCCAAAACAAATCTGATGAGTTATATAAAATATGGCTCCCTTGAAGGCTTATTCTTACATATTTGATTATGGTACACTATATAAAGCAGTTCAAACTTGCTCTTTATGCGATCATGCGACACTCACTTGTCCAGACACAAAAGTTTGCAAATGATAACTTTGATTGTGACGGAAATGCAGATACTAAAATTCGGGAATACTTTTAGTATCTTCCTGTACTTATAGCTGTTTCAAAATGATGGTAATTTAAATTAGAAAGAAAAGCAAATATAAAAATTTATAAACTGAAAAGCATGAAATAAAATAAATGGAAAGAGAAAAAGGAATTGTTGTTTGAATTCCTTTACAAATTGACAATGAGGTATATTAAAAAAAAGGGATTATTTGTTGATTTATTGAGAGTCCATGATTCTATTAAAAGTGTGTAAAAATGATTAAAAGCAGAAATTTGGTAATGAATGGATAAATTGAAACGTTATTACATGAATTTTTGGAAATGTTTTTCATCAAACCAACCAACTTTTTCGAAAGCGGCGAATAACCTACTGGCTTTATTAACATCAATTTTACAAGATTTTTGAGCATCTGTCCTTCTGAACGGTAAATTGTATTTCATTCTTTTAACTTTTTCTTGGAAAATTCTACGCTTAGAATCAAGGTAGACACCACAAGGTAATCTTAAAATTGATGCTAATACAACCTCAGCTGGATGTAGTTCATTAATTAAGGGATCATCAGATAAATCCATTGATTGTCCCTTCCAATCGGTCTTGAGACATTTGTTATTGTTAGGGAGGGTATCTTGAGATGGACAAAAATCTTCAATTTTTTTATAGTCATAATTATAAGTGACTGGAGTTGATGTTCTTTGTCTCTTTGGTGTTGAAGGGGATGAAGTTGCTATCCTTTTCTTTACTGAAATAGGGGTAGTAGGTCTAGATAGAAGAATATCGCTATTTTCAACAGATTCCAAGTCAAATTTATTTTGACGTACTAGTCGACGGGTTCTTGGTTTTTCAGCATCTGATTCTGAGTTTTCTGTTTGGGTAGTAACTTTAGATGATTCATGATTTGAGCGAGTTGAAGATTTTGATGCAGTTGTAACCGTTGAAGAAGATGATGCATATTTAGTAGAAGTGGAGTTTGTGTTGAAATTTTTGAACTGGTATTGAGACAAAAATTTCAATTGATTTCTTTTATAACCTGGTTTATTGAAATGTTGGTATGCATTGATATGCAAGTAGCAATCATTAGAACCATTACGGGAAACAGTCATGTCGGTAACTGTTTTAGGTTGAGTTGAATTTTCTAGGGTTTCAACAGTTGCTTTTTGTTGATCAACTTCCGAAGTTGTAGGAATGTCCATAATTTTCTTTTCTGTAGGTTTCAACAATGGAGAAGAAACTGGTTTTGGTGAAGTATACGTCTCAAGTAGTCTTAGATCACTCGTTAAAGGTTTTGTTGCTCTTGGAAATAGCAAATTAGGAATGTTGTCAGTTTCAACATCATTTCTAGTATATGGTGATAAGGGCGGTGAAGGCATATTCAAAGTTAAGGAAGATGTTGAATGTGAATTTGAGTAAGTAGCTGTGTTATTATTAATATTGTTGTTTTCGGGTTTGTCAGCATCGGCACTACCATTGATGTTGCTAGCTTCTGGATTAGATCTTATTAGAACATTTTCGTTCATTGGAGTTGTCGATGATAGAAACATTGACATTTTTTAATCTGTTAATTTTTCAGTATGTAGCTTTATCTGAATGAAAAATAAGTAAATATTGAAATTTATTGATCAAAGATGATTGTGTCTGTAATTGGTTTCAAAATTGAGTTCAATTGAGTTTAATTGAATAGTGGGGAATGAAAAGAAGATAAGAAGAAAGAAGATAAGAGGAAAGAAAAAGGGTGATGTAAAAGAAAGAAAAAAAACTGATTAGCATGATTATTATACTAGTCACGTCCGGTAAAGAAACGATAAAATTTTTTTAGGGAAATCGCATAATCGAAACCGATCTGATTAGTCCAAAACCGGTTGTGCACGCGAAAAAGAAACGGGGAAATTTTTTCAAAAAAAAAATTTTAAGCTTTGAAGAGCTCCTTCCTCATGCGGAAGAGACAGCTGATAGTGGGTGAGGCAGCAATTACAGGGAACGCCATCGTAGTTGGGGTACTGCGGTGGACACAAGCAGGTCAAGAAGAAGATATTACTCAGAAGAGGGGCCACCAGTTGAACTCTGTATTTCCGTGTATACATATATATATAATGTACTGGTCACACGCTAGCGGAGCGTGACCAGCAACTGAACTTGGCGAATGACTAGATTGCGTCTAATTCTTGTCATTTTCGGAGTTGCAAGAGGGACGGGGTCGCGAGACTAAATTAGCTAGTCTGTCGTTTGGAGGCTGAGCCGCTCATTTCTTGCTAGTCACACCAGGTGTACGGGTGTTGAGGGGCCACTGTATAAGTGAGATCTGCTGGAACTGAGAGAGAGACAGAGAGTGAGAGAGAGAGATCAGAGACTTGATGGACCCTGAATTGTTTATGTTTTGTCCACTCCTGTATACATTTGATTGAAGAATCACAGCTAGCAAATGATAACCGATAATAAACATTACACGCTTGCTGATTTACTTGATGCAGGAAATAACGAAGAGATCGAAATTGCAGCAGATGGTGAAGTCGATGTCGGCGAGGGCCAGCTGGCACTGGAAGATACGTGTGTAGATTGTGAAAGAATGCCAAAGGAGATCTATTGTGAAGATTGTGGAGAGAATTTTTGTAGGGTATGTATGCAATTTGCTCATAGAGGTGGTAAAAGGAAAGACCATAAATTCAAACAGCTTGTCGAAGATGAAATTAATATAAATGGACAAAATATCAGTACAAAGGAGGAGGAAGAGGAGGAGGAAGAGGAAAAGGAGGAGGTACAACACGAAGAAGTAGAGGAAGGTAAAAAAGATGTTTTGAATGATGGTGATAAATATAACTATGAAAAGATTCTCAAACAAATTAAAAAGAAAATCAAGTTTATTCCAATGAGATTATCTTATGAGGAAAGACAATTGCTGAAGCTGTTAGAAGCTGCATTATCAGTATCAGAATATACGGATAAAGTTGATATTATATCTTATACTTCTAAAACGAGAAGAATTATTTCACAATTAAAGGAAATTTGTTCTATTCTAGCTGGTTTAGTGGTTTCTTCCAATATGAAGATTGGACAAGAATTAATTGTAGACAAGAACTTTGCAGATAATGCTGAATGGTATAAAAATATTTTTGAACTTGGTAGAAGGTACAAAATCATGAATCCTGAGAGGATGAGAGATACTTATGGTAAACTTTGTTACATAATTATGGATTCTAGATTACAACAGGTTAAGGAACACATGGAATTTGATCTCTATAAACCAATTCTAACAATTGAAAGGTTTTTAAATGAACACTCCAACTCAGATTCAAATAAGATGTTTAGTGACCCCTTACTTCTCGATGCCGTTGCTGATATTAGACCAGACAATAAACCAAGAAATTTAATTAATCGTCTCATAAAACAAAAGGAAAATGCAATTGAGACGTTAGCTTCGAAATATCAATCAAAGGAAGGATTAAATAAGGATCAAATCAGAAACATTATTTACTCTATAGGAGATTATCACAACTACACAAACAAGAATAGAATACCTGTGATTAATATGATCAAAAAACTTGATGAGTTTTTCGAAAACAGTGGCAGTGACTCTAAATACTCACTTGGAATCAAAAACGGCTACAATGGTGCAAGATTAACACATCATCATGAGAAACAATATCTTTATGTAAAACAAGCACTGGAATTATGGAATCATATTATGCGTGATTTGATTGAGTTATGGTATATTGCTGATGATGATTTATTTGATGGAACTCCTTATAGACTTACAGATACAGGTCAAGGTTTCCAAAGAATTAAAGCTTGCCCTAATCTTTATAATAAAACATATTCTATCCTTCACGAGTGTCAATCTAAATTTGATTATTGGGTGGGTATACCACTCATTCATTTGGGTGATGATGCGGTTCCAAATGCTTTGTTCTTTTTAGATAAATATATTCAAATTCCATCAATCTTGATTCCAATTGATAAATGTATTGAATCGATTCCTGTACTTGCCAAAGATCCATTCATTAAAGATATGTTTAATGCACAATTTGGCAGTATTGAGGAACTTCAAAAGGATATTTTATGTGATTACTTCAAACATGGATTTGATGGCTCAGGTGCTGACAATTATTATTTTGCTGGCTCCTGTGTGGATGCGACTTCAACTTCATCTTGTGAGTTCTGCAACAACATTTCCAAAAAACCATACTACAAAGTGTTCCTCCTTTCTGGATTCACCAATTTCAACGGTGAAGGATATTAGTTTACTCCATATTTTACTATCTAATTGTTTAAAATATAATTATCTGAACTTTAATGTAAAAAACGATGGTGTGGCTGAAGCGACTTCCGTTACGGCGAAGAAGCGGGGTCGTTGGATGAAGAAGTTAATCTATAAATAATGAGTGGTATTTCTTCAATAATGTTCAACAGTTTTAGCCAATCAATCAGTGATATACACAAATGAAGTTGATACAAGGCCTTATGAAGAGGCACTGTACATCTTTCACTAAATATAAGAAGTTGAAACTAGTTCGTTCTTATGTTTCAGATAGTGAAGATAAATCCAAATTGAAAAAGTCCAAGCCTCCAAGGATACATTATGAAAGTGATTGGTTGAAATCTTTTACTATTTGGTATAATGAGATTTGCAATTATGACGATGGAGACAGAATTTCTCAGGATAACTTTTTAAAATATGTTTTGCCATGGTATTATTCGAAAGAACTTGTTGAAACTCAGAGACAAAATATCAGAGCTTTTAATGTACAAACTGTGTTGAGTAATTACAAGAAACAGAATGATCCAGACGAAGATCAATGGTATATGAATGAAATAAGGGTGGAAAAGGGAGATACTAAAGCTTTAGATACACAACATTTAGTGATGTTACATGGTTATGGTGCATCAAGTGGATGGTTTTATAAGAATTTCCAAGGTATTATTGAGAACAGTTCTAATGTGAAAAATTTGTCTATTCATGGACTCGATATGATTGGTTTTGGGTTAAGTGGAAGACCATATGTTAGATTCAAGCATGATTTGGATACTAGTGGAGATTTAAAGATTAGAACGGAAGGTATTCGATGGGGGAAATTTTCTACTTGTAGTAAATGTGGTGGTCATTTAGACGGCAAGAAGAGTAAAGAGTTGCACTGGTGTGAATGTTCAGCAGAAGAGGAGGAAATGCGTAAAGGTACGCAAGAAGGAAACGCTAGGATCATAGTTAAGAAAAGCGATATTGTTGATTATTTGAAAAACCATCAAGAATTGATAGATGAAGTGGAAAACGTTTATGTAGATACTTTAGAAGAATGGAGGATTGAGAATGGTATTGAAAAGTTTGATTTGGTTGCACATTCTCTTGGCGGATATTTAGGTATGGCTTATTGTTTGAAGCATCCAGATCGAGTGAATAGAATCGTTATGGTAAGTCCTGGTGGTGTTGAAAGATCACCGTTTGCAATTACCAATCCACAATATCAGGATATTTATAGAAATAATGAAAGAAATGGGGAGATGGTGATTCCAGTTTCCAATCATGTTCAAGACTATGGATTTTTAGGTAGATATGGATTCATAAGTAAGGCATTCAGGGATGTCTGGAACATGCGGTTTTCTGTTCTTACATTTTTAAGATGGTTAGGACCCTTTGGTCCTAAGTTCCTCATCGATAGGAATGCTGACAAGTTAACCAGATCTGGTAATATTCAAGATATCAGAGAGATTGATCTTTTTTTAAAATACATTTACAGTTGCTCTGTGAGAGCTTCATTTTCAGAAACCAGTATCACACGGTTATTTGATGCGACAGTTGTGGGGAAGACTCCTATTTTGGACAAGTTAGAGAGTAACGGAGATAGATTGAAGAATAAGAATATGTTGTGGGTGTACGGTGAACATGATTTCATGTACCGGGAATGCGGCATTGAATCGATTAAGATTATGGAGAAACATATAACGGGAGAGTTGAAGGAGGAGGCACATGGGACGCAGAGACTGACAGTAATAGACAATGCTGGCCACAATATGTATTTGGACAATAGTGTGGCGTTTAATAAAGCTATTGTTGAGTTTTTCCGTTATTGAATCGGTGGAGTGAAAAGAAATTGCGTATATTATATAATAAGACACGTTTACAAAGGAACTGGCTGGACAACTCGATAGCGTAGCAATTGAGCAGCAGCGGAATGTATCAATGACGACAGCCATCGATGTGGTTAAGGTCCTAGAATGGTGGCAACATAACGACAAAACGCGTAGTTGGAACAATAGGACGCGGTACATACGGTACGTACACACATACATGTTACTGTGTTGAGGAATTTGCGACGCGCTGAAGCTTGGATGTGGAGAGGTGAAAGCTAATAATAAATTTGGCGCGAGCTCTCGAAAATTGGACGCGTGGGTTTGTTTCTTTTACGTTCTGTTGATAAATCTGCTAACGTGTTCGTTGGTTGAACATTCCGTTCCATTTCGTTTCACTTAGTCTTATTTCATTCTGTTTCGTTTTTCCCCGTCCTTTTTCCTTCTCTTGTACTTTTATATTCTTCTTCACTCTCTTCCCTCTCTTTTCTTCTTCTCCTTTCCTTTTGCTTTACTTCCCCCTTCTCTCCTCTTCTCCTTCTTCTTTCTTTGAACAAATAGTGTTACACTTTGCTGGTCAACTTCTAAAAATAAATATACAAAAATGAAAGGTTTAATTCTCGTCGGTGGTTATGGTACAAGATTAAGACCATTAACCTTATCTTACCCAAAGCCTTTAGTTGAATTTGCAAACAAGCCAATGATCTTGCACCAAATTGAAGCTTTAGCAAATGCTGGTTGTACAGACATTGTTCTTGCTGTTAACTATAAACCAGAAGTTATGGTCGGTGCTTTGAAAAAATACGAAGATGAATATGGTGTTTCTATTACTTTCTCTGTTGAAGAAGAACCATTAGGTACTGCAGGTCCATTAAAGCTAGCTGCTGATATTTTACAAAAAGATGATACCCCAATTTTCGTTCTTAACTCTGATGTTATCTGTGAATACCCATTAACTGAATTATTGGAATTTCATAATGCACATGATGGTGAAGCAACCATTGTTGCAACCAAAGTTGATGAACCATCTAAATATGGTGTTATCGTTCATGATAGAGATGTACCAAACAGAATCGATAGGTTTGTTGAAAAGCCTGTCGAATTTGTTGGTAATAGAATTAACGCTGGTATTTACGTTTTAAACCCATCAGTCATTGACCTAATTGAAATGAAGCCAACTTCTATTGAACAAGAAACTTTCCCAATTTTAGTTGAGCAAAAGAAGCTATACTCCTTTGATTTACAAGGTTACTGGATGGATGTTGGTCAACCAAAAGATTTCTTAACTGGTATGTGTCTATATTTAACTGCACAAACCAAAAAGAACAACCCAGATCTTTCAAAAGAAGACTTCATCACTGGTGGTAATGTCTTGATTGATCCATCTGCAAAGATCGGTAAAGGCTGTTCTATTGGTCCAAACGTTGTTATTGGTCCAAACGTTGTTATCGGTGATGGTGTCAGAATTGTCAGATCTACTATCCTTAAAAACTCACAAATCAAGGACCATGCAATGGTCAAGTCAACTATCGTTGGTTGGAATTCTACTGTCGGTAGATGGGCAAGATTAGAAGGTGTCACTGTTTTAGGTGAAGATGTTACCGTCAAGGATGAAGTTTATGTCAATGGTGGTAAGGTGTTACCTCACAAATCCATCAAGGACAACGTTGAAACTCCTCAAATTATTATGTAATCTATCAGCTTTCCTTTATATTTATATACATCTATATACTCATTTTTTCAAATGTACCTACATACTATATGCCCACTGCAACAAGGACGCGTCTCGATTATCAGCGCGTCTTTCAAAATTCTTGAATTTGACAGAAACCATCGTTTTTTTTGAAGTTGACAGAGCCAGTTTATTATATATGTATACACCCGTACACCGATACAATTACCATTTTGAGATTATGTAGTGGCAACAATATTTATTATCAAAAGTTCAAATATTAAATCTTTACAACTTTTGACTGTCCCATTTCACATTCAACGTAGGCGATTCTTTTCTTATAACTATGGTTTACGAAGAGATTGAAACAAGAGAAATCGAGGTATGTGATTTTCACTGTCGAAAATTCCAAATAAATTGTATTTACTAACATTTTTGTTTTAGGATCTTGGATTTCAGGCTAAACAGCCGATAGATCTTTTCCCTGAGTCAAATCAAAATGAATTGAGGTCTCTCATGTCATCTCATGCTCTTAATTTTTTGACAATATCTTACTCCAGGGGTATCCTCTTTGCATACTTCAATCATGAACTTAAATTGATCTCTATTCAAAAATTATCAGAGTATCTAGAACCCTCTACAGACGAATTGAAACTGAACGTTGATGATTTAGTATTGGAATCATTTACTATCAAAGATGATGTTACTCAAATAAAACTCAATTCTGATGAATCATCATTGTACATTTTACAACTAAAAGATGGATCTACCTCTATATCTTCCATTGACGTATCCATCCTATTGAATGGTACCTATAACGAAAAGGTTCTTTTCACTTTACCATCTAACAACACAGTATTAAGATTGTTGCCATCCGTTGATAATCCCCAATCCTTATTAATCTTATCTGCAAACGGCGATGTTACCCTTATCGAAGGATCCAAAGTTATAGATTTACTCCATGATGTTAGCGGTGTCAATTGGTTCAATAACCATTTGGTATTTAGCAAGACGTCAGATTTGACTGTAAACTTTTACGACATTACTTCAAAGAAGATCTTAGATTCTTTTTCGTTGGAAAAAGAACAAGATGACGAATTTCTTTTCTATTTCAAACAAATCAATGATACTTCCTTACTTGCTGTTTCTGGTGAAAAAATTGACTTCAAAGGTGACCAAGAATATAGAACTTTTTTTATCCAACTTTCAGGATATAAACCAACTAAGATTGAACAAACAGATACTCTTTTCACACCATATGGCTCGATTCCAAGAGTTTCATCATTTTATACCTTATCTTTAACAAAGTGGGCAAAGATTTATCCAGAATTGTTAATCTCTGTTGATTCCAAATCTACTGATATTACTCCTTTCCTTTTTTCTACCGCATTAGAGATATTGAACGATCAAGATCGAGCAACAATGCCGATGCCTGAAGATAGCGATGATGACGATACACCTTTGGGTATAATACTTGATTTGAACTCCACTGTAAATGTCAAAGAACCATGTAAAGGTATCGATGAGAGCGACCCTTTGCCCAGAATAATTGTTCTGACTAATAGAGGGCAACTAGTCTCATGGAATATTTGGTCCAAGCAAGACTTACTAAACAAGGATACAAGTTTAAAATCAGCTAGGGAATCCAAAATTAAACTACCTGGCAGCTTACCACAGATCAATAAAAAACCAACTGAAACTGTTCCTAATATCAACTCTCTTTCCTTTTCAAAAGATGAAAACAAACTTTCTGGGGTTTCCAAAAATTCAATATTCTCTTCTTCTTCGAATACTTCGAATCCATTTTCATCTTCTAGTTCCTTTGGCACTTTTAAGAAAACTGACAATATAGTAGAACAGCCAATGGAGTCTGCAACCATGAAAGATTCAACTTCTCAAAAGACTACTTTATTCAACCAAACCGGTACTTTTGGCCAGCCATCTGCTACAGGTACCTCGAAACCAGCAATTACGACACCTTTTGGAACAGGATCCATTAGTACTCCGAGTTTTGGTACCAACACTGCAGGTTTTGGACAGTCATCGTTTGGTGGATCTGGCCTTGGAGGTTTTAAAATGGGAGCACAAACTATTACAAAACCAAATAATGGACAACAAATGAGTACAACAACTACAACCTCTTCTTTAAGTGGAGGATTTGCTAAATTTAATACAGGCTCATCACCATTCAGCTCCGCTACTCAAAATGCAACCGCTTCATCTCCATTTGCGTCTCTCGGAAATGTATCAAATTCTTCATCATCTCCATTTGGATCATTAAGCAAGCCGGCAGAACCTGTGAAAACTCAGTTCCCGCTAAAATCAGAAACTAAAACTCTCTTTGCCAATTCAACTGAGAAGACGAAACCTTCTTTTGGTGGCTCTTATGGGCAAAATACGTCTCCCTTTGGTTCACTAGCTGCTAAACCTTCTGTTTCTTCATCATCCGGCACAGGGCTGTTTGGTTCTTCAGTTAAAGCAAATACTGGTAATACTTCTCTGTTTGGCATAAAACCTTCAACAAACCCTTCACCGTCACCTTTCATTAGTTCTACTAAGCCTAGAATTGAGGAATTGAACTCCGCCGAAGTATCTGACTCTGAATCTGAATCTGCTTCAGATTCTGCTTCAGATTCTGAAACTGATGTTAAACCTGGAAAGGACGAAGAGAATAAAGAAGATGCAAAGCAAATAGTTGAAGAAGAGATCGAGGAAATTGAATCCGAATTAGACGAACTTGATTTGAAAGAGATTGATTCTGAATTATCAAAACAAAACACCGTTTCCAAAACGTCATTCATAACTCCCAAAATAGAAATGAAATCCGAGAAACCAAAGAAACTTTCACTTGAAGAACAATCTGATACTTTCGATTTCGAATTAAATTTACAAATATCTTCAGATGAAGCTATTGCTCTTCTTCTAAACAGGAAGGATGCCCAAATTAATGCCAGTCTCCCCAATGTTTCATATAAAGAATTTCTTCAATCGAGACGCAATTATTATAAAGAACATCTCGAAGATATTGATAAAGTTGTTTCCGATTTTGAAAGGCATTTAGTAGAAGAAAAGAAGAAGCTCGAAAAAGAAGTAGAAATTGAACACCAAGCAAGATTATCTCATCTTCGTGAAATAAAAGAAGCAAGAAACAGGGTATTTATTCAAGCTGAAGCTGAACGTAAAGCAATGATGGATGCTTTAAAGCTCGAAAATTCCAGGAAACGTGCGGAACTAGAAAAACTAGGAGAAGAGCTAAAGCTACATGAAGAGATCAAAGAAGAGCTTCAAAAGCTTGACGCGTTTGGTACTGAAACAGAAAAATTGCTGCAAACGCAACTGGAAGAGATGGAAAGTCTCAATAAGAAACAAATTGAGTTGATTGAAAAGGAAGAGGAGCTGGAAAGACAAAGATTGAAGGAACTTGAGAGTAAAAAGAAACTTGGAGAAGAAAAGCTTGAAAAGAAGAGGAGAGATTATGAAGCAAATATAGAGCTATCGCTTGAAGAAAGAGAGGCTAGGAGCCGTGAAGCTGCCGCCGAACTTCTTGCTCAAGCAGCAAAGGAGAAAAATAGCGGACACAAAAAACATAGAAAGAAGAAGAAGAAGAAGAAACAAATCAAAAAAGATGGATCAGAAACAGAGAATAATGATGTTGACAGACATATCTCTGACGAGGATTGTCAGAGTGATTCTTTTGAAAATGTTGCACAACTAGAGGAAACAACGCAAGCTGAAGAACCAGCTCAAGCTGAAGAACCAGCTCAAGCTGAAGAACCAGCTCAAGCTGAAGAACCAGCTCAAGCTGAAGAACCAGCTCAAGCTGAAGAACCAGCTCAAGCTGAAGAACCAGCTCAAGCTGAAGAACCAGCTCAAGCTGAAGAACGAACGAATATTGAAGAACCAACACAAAAGGATATTGCATCTAAGACTGAAATAACTACTCCTCTATCGAAAAGTAAAGTATCTGAAGCATCTGATTATGTTTTGATCGAAAAGCCTCAATTAGATTCGATCTTTGCTACTGGCATGGAAGATAAAGAGACAAATACCGCTAATACCACAGCAAGTTTAAAGCACAAAGATTTATTTACAAGTTCTGATTCAGCTGATGCATCTTCAACATCAATTAAAACAGTGGGCGTCAAATCAAATTTACAACAAAACAGCTCATTTGAGACAGTTCCTCTTTACAACACAGAGCAGACTACTGTAGTACCGCATTACAATGAGAAAAGCACAAGTCCTCAAACAATGATGACAGGAAATATTGTGGCTTCTGCTAGCTACCTGAATGTCGAAACAGATTGTGATGCTCCTATTGAAAATACAACTTCATTTGATGATGATGAAACATACTTGAGTAAGTTTTACATACCCAAGCCTTTACCACTTGTTCATGTATTAGGAAATGTTGAGTATCCGAAAGATTTTGACGATCTCCCACCTGTTGGTAGGGAAATGAAAAAACTCATTTATGATGTATTTATCAATTTTAGTTTACTTCACAAAAATGTGACAAATTTAAATGATTTTCTTGTTGATCAACTCAATGACAAACTGTTATTCCATACATTAGAAAAATCAGCAGGATTCCCCAACTTCTGGAGGCTTTTTGAAATTGAGACAGTTGGTTTAGGTGCTGAGTTTCAAAATTTGACTACGTGCAAGCTAGTCCAACACTACAGCTCTCTTGAAAATGATGCATATCATATGAAAGAAAAGTTGTTTAAGGATTTAAGGCGGATTGCGCATATGACAGAAACGCTGAATAATATTGGTCAAAAGGCAGATGAGTTTGAGAAAAATTATTTAAATATTCAACGCCCTTTATCATTCAAAGATGTTACAACCAAACGGCATTTGATGAAAAAAGTTGCCGAAGTCAAAGAAATTGAAAGAATGCTACAATATAACGTTTTGATTTTGAAAAGTGAGGTTTTCCCCGAAAGAGTAGTCAATGACGAGAGAAATATGCAGCATGTTATTTCTACGTTGCAAAGAGCTTTATATGAACACGCAGATATTATTCATGCACTCAGTAAAGAGGTGTCCCAAAAATCAACGGAAAAGATTCAAAAAGCTTTAGAGCATGAATTTTCTGATGATTTGACGGGATCTTCTGATCATCAGTTAGTAGTCCAAAGATCACCAGTTTCCAGGATTTCGAAACTTGCAATGGCAATGAAAGCGAGAAAACAGTTTGTTAATACTGTTCGTAACAAACCAAACAACAACAGATACGTTTCTTTAGAAGCTGCACATTGAAAAGATTATATATATGTTTGTACTTAGATGTGGTACGTAAAGTTTATAAGACTACATTTTCTATAATTTTTATTTCTGAAATCGCTAAATTTGCTGACATCATTTTCATTTTCAGTTTCGGAATAAATTCCTATTATAAGTATCAAAACAGACCTTATTTTGATCTTTTGCAGTAGTTCTGATATTTGGTACCGAGTTGAGAATGAGACGACAAAAGAAGATTACAATTGACTTTAAAGATCCGTCTTCAAGATTAAGCCAACGAACATATGAGGCTACTCTGATTGTGGGGAAAAAGTCTGTCACTGATATAAACAAGCGCAAAAACTTGGAGGAACACTCCAACAATACTGATAAAACAGCTGTGAAGAAGAAATCTTTACTCCTCAATTTTGGAAAAAGAGTAGGAGATTTGTCATCTTCAAGTGCAAATAGTGGAGAAATTAGAGAGCGCAATGAAAGTGCTCAAAATGAGTCAGATTTGAATACATCCGAAGAACCTGATAGTCCACAGGATTACAAACCTATTGCTTTCACAGTTAAATTTCATGAGTCACGAACATCTACAGAAACCGTTATAATTGATCCTAGTCTTGTCCCAGGGGCAAAACCTGGTGACATTGGAGAAATTCAAAGTTTTACAGGCTCAAAACGAAAATTCTTCTTTACGTTTACAGATACTCATTTTAACACTTCAAAACGTCCAAGCCTTGGTAAGAATGAACTCACCAAAGAAGGAATATCGAGTACATCTGTTACTATACAGACAAATGTAGTAAATGACTTTAAAGCCGATGACAGAACAGATGACAGTAGCAACAATGTTATTTCCATCCTTTCTGGTGCAATTGCTAATACACTTGATCTCAAACAGAGGAGCCAAGTTTTGGTGAGAGTGAGAACTAAAGAGTCCGTTCAAGCTGATACAATTGAGATTTACGTAAAAGATATTCATTTAACAAGAGGAGATATGTGGCATATTTCTAATTTATTGAAAGACAAATGTGTATACAAGAATGAAAAGGTTTCGTTTTTGAATGGATCTATTAGATTAAGTATAAACCACATTTATAAGAATGGTCACAAGTTTTTCTCTTCTTATGTTGGAAATGATACCAAATTTGTGTTTAGATCTGACTCTGCAAGACTAATAGTTTTCATTCAAATATCCTCAGAAATGTGGAACTTTGAGGAAAGTGGACAACAAATGTTTCATAAACTCATGAATTCATTTTTTCCGAAAGCTTTCCAGAAGTGGAAGGATCTGGGGACACATCATTTGATCACTATTATTTTATTCAGTAGCGTTGATATGGGAGATGGCAGAATACGGTATACAGAAGGCGAAACCCCAATGGATAAGATGGATTATTATAGGGTTGTTGTTGATCAGGTGCATATTTTACTTTGGAATGAAATAATGGCAACATTGAGACTAGAATTTGCCAATTTCAAAAAAGACATATGTGTACGTAAAAATGAATCCAGGGATGCAAAACATCCTCAAGAGAGTACCATTGTTGGTGAAATTCTTCCTTCGGCGAAAGGGTCTGTACTAGAGGCAATAAATTTAGGTATGAGTCTTGTTTCTGATGATTTTATGGACTCGTATCTCCGTACAACAACTAACCATTTTATTTTCATTACTCCTGGTACTGGACTCTTTGATGTAACATATGATATGCTGATAAGAACAAGTAAACTGATGTCCGTGATTGATTCAACGGTTGATATCATATGTTTATCTCAACCTCCTTTACATATTGTTCCATTGGTGAGATACTTGGACAATCAAAACAGACTTAAACATTGTATACCTAATTGGCTAGATATTTCTTTTTGGACAGATACCAATCAGGCTGTTCATCAATGGTTACCAAAAGGTAGAATATATGATTTGCAAATGATGGGTGTAATGGAAAATGAGGTATCTTCCGTCAATATCAGCGACCTCGAAATAATACAGAAAAGGTCTCTGATTGAAGCAATGAACGAGTATGACCGATCTGTTTTTACAGCAGCGGATTGCTGTGGCTCTACCGATAAAAAACTGAAATCTAGACAAGAGCTTATTCCACACAATACCTCTAGAGCTAAAGGCAGGGATGAGACTAGACTACAGAATCTTATGAGTCGTCCTCAACAAGCCGAAGATGAAAAATTGAATCCACAAGACCTGATATCTTCAAACGAAAAATCTACAACAGAAATATTCAATACTTTTGGTGTTACAACGACTTCGAAACCTAACGTTTCTGCATTTTCCACATTGCTTTCCCTATCCAAAAATAGTGATGTAAAAACTCCCACAGCAACTGCTTATAATTTTGTCAAAAAAATGATATCAACGCCTTTATTGAAGCCGGTTTCTCCAATAAATGACAATGATGAAACCTTTACTAATGAATTAATTAATGATCAGCTTACTCTTAATCCTTCAACAGTTTCTATGGGTCCTGATTCTTTACCAGAACGAAGTGCTTCAGTTAGTACCTCCACATCTACCAACAGTTTGAGCGCTTCTCCAAAATCAACATCACTCATAAAAGATAAAAACAAAAGACATAAAAAGTCTTTGATAAAAGCAAAAAACATAGAAAGGAAACCTGCTGCCAATATTTATTGGACTAATATTAATAATCCCTCTAAAACTCTAACACAAGAATTACTGAGTATGATATCTTACGGTAGATGGAGATATGTGTTTCCACCAAATGTTAAACGAAGGACGGTCAAGTGGTCATCTTTGTCATCTCCAGCAGCATTACCTATTTTTACATCGATATTTCCTTCTTTAAGCGATTTCAACCAAAATTATACTTTTAGAATATATGATGTGATTTTGAATCAAGATACAAGATCCGAATATCAAACCAGTGAGACTTTGCTAAAAAATATGATTTCTCTCAGACTCTCTCTCGGGTTTCAAATTTGTATTGGTGAAGAAGTTGAAAAAATTGAAAAACACCGGAAACCAAATGGAGACAGCAAGCTTTTGATACAATTTTTGGATGACAATAAGCACATTGGATCCAGAATTTACTTGAGCCTAGGTAACGAAATTCATCGAATTTGCTGCGACTATAATGGACTAATCAACGTTCAGGTTTATAAAAGAGTATCAAGTTCCGATGAAGTTTTGACGTTATCAACTGACAGAAAGTACGTCGAGAACATAAGAACAAGATATAGTGAAGAGTATACTCCAGTGATGATTTCGAGTTCAGTAAATAAGAACGTTAGAAACTATAACTGGAATCAAATGGATCAAGTACTAGCCGGCTTTGAAGAGTCTATTGACAAGAAAAAATACCACAGGATGAAATTCGTTATTTTACCATCTGCTATACCAGAGAATGTCTTTACTTTGAACAATGAGAATTTGACAACTGAAGAAATGCGCCTAGAAGGTATTCGCTCTTTGATCATGAATATTTATAGAATTAGATATAGAACCAAAGAAGAAAGAAAATCCAATAAAAAACTTGAAATTGCACCAGAGATTCATTTTTATACTGGGAATTTGTATGAATATTTAAAAAATGAGAGTGAACCAAGTCGTTCGGATGGGCAAAAATCTTTACAGTTCAATAGAAATATGAACATTTCCAAATTAATAAAAGTGCTTGAAAGTCCACAAGGAATTCCTATTATGAATAGGAGATGGCATATGAAAAACCATAGCAGGTGTTTTGTTGGCATGGATTTGGTAAATTTTTTAATTGAAAATTTTACGGATATTGATACAAGAGATGAAGCAGTTGAGTACGGTAATTTATTGATGTCTAAAAATGTAATTCAGCACGTGATTTCGAAACATCATTTCTTAGACGGACATTACTTCTATAGGCTCAACAAAGAAGCCATTAAAGATGTTACAGATGATAGCGTGGAAGGTGATGAGAGTGGGTCTGTGCTTTACAAAAAAATTGTTCACGATGATAAGAAACAAAAGGTCATTCTAAGTAAAGAGGTGTTTTGTGATTTAGACCCTAATGAGTATTCATGGCAACCAGAAAATGTAAAGGTACATTACGATATTGTACACAATCCCCTTCATTGTTTTCATTTAAGGATCGAGTGGCTGAATACAACTACAAAATTAATTGAGGATATGATCAGCGGCTGGGGTAAACATTGTGAAAGATACGGGCTATCCTTGGTTGAAGTCCCATGGGACGAGTTATTTACATTACCATTAAAAAATCCACTCCATTCTACAATTGAGATTACACTAGCAGTGGACCCATGGACGGACTCTGAATTCTCCAAATATAATTTCATTTTTGAGAGAAAGAAATACTACTTCCATTTATACCTTTTAGAAAAATGTTCATTTATGCTTGACAATAGAACTGCTACTTACTTAGCTGAAGATGCGATTGATGTTGAATATAGCTGGGGTAAGCCAGAATTCAAACATGCGCAATTTGTGCATGCTACTGGTGGATATATTGCTGAGTTGAGAAAGAAAGGTGATTTGTTTTTGGCCCCAAACAATGCTTATATTTCAAGATTGAATTTGAATGTCGGCAAACAACACAATCTGGGAAAGAGTACTGCTGTATATTTTGATTCACAGAGTGTGATGTTAGAGTTTCGTGCAATTTGTACAGATGAGAGAAGGTTGCGTGAAATATTCAGAGAGGCTTTAAATGAATGGAATAACGGTGAAAATGATATCGAAGATATAGCTACACCGATTGAAGATTCAGTACAATTGTAATAGGATAGTAACCGGCCCGTTTATTGCCATTTGAATCGATATTAAAGATTTAACCTTTTTTTGCTATTAGCTGTAATGACAAGCTTTTCGACTAGATTTTTTTGCCTAAATAATTTCCAACATGCGATTATCAGTGATTAAAAGCAGTTTTAAGAATCACAGTGTTTGGATTATCTTCTGTAAGTTATCTGTACTTTTTAATTTTTTAGAAGACTCGGGATTGCTATGGACCTCTCTGTTAGGATTGCATTTTTTCTGGGCTAAGGGACTAAAAAGCAAGATACATGTATCAATTCCTGGTGTTTTACTATAATTTGAGCTCTCAGTGTAAACAGGCCTATATCTGTAACACATTCTTGATGTCCTTAGAAAATTTAGAAACAATTATTGAAAGTGGATCATGCAACTTCTGAAGCACGGTTGGTTATAAATGATGTGTTTTGAAGGCTATCTCGGTAGATGAAAATATTATAGTAGCTATTTCGTCCTTTCTGTGATGTTAACAAAATAAGTGAGATTCACTGGAAAGTTTAAGCTGAAAACAGATATTCCTTCTGGAACCTAAATGAATTACCGGCTATCTATCTGATTAGGGGTAAACTAAACCAGCTTCAAATTTTTGGATGAAGTTAATAAGTTTATAAAAAAGACAGTTAAGAATTACGTTCTATAGAGGATCATTATTTAGCTATTCTTTGGGCAATCTTGATAACATCACCTAAAACACCCATAGCAGTAACATCAGCACCAGCACCCGCACCTTGAATGACAAGTGGAGATGGGTACCTCTTGGAAGTAATAGCGATGACGTTATCAGAACCAGTCAAAGAAGCAAATGGATGAGAGTGGTCAAATTTACCAATTTCAACAGAAACCTTACCAGTTGGAACATCAACAGCACCAACAAATCTAAGTACTTTACCCTCATTTGCAGCTTTAGCTTTGAGATCATCCATTTGGCTATCAAATTCCGGCAACCTAGCCATGTATTCATCTGCAGAATTGACTGACTCAAGTTCCGCAGGAATTAAAGATTGAATAGGAAAAGATGTTGGAGATTGAACTTGAAGGCCAGCAATTCTTGCCAATATAGTGACCTTACGAGCAACATCCAAACCATTCAAGTCATCTCTTGGATCAGGTTCGGTGTAGCCTAATTTTTTTGCAACAGCAACAATGTCAGAAAATTTAGTGTCATTTGGCTTAATTGTAGAAAATTCATTAAAAATGTATGACAAAGTACCAGAAAATATACCTTGAATAGAAACAATTTCATCGCCAGTTTCTACCATTTCCTTCAAAGGTGAAATAAGTGGTAAACCTGCACCGACAGAAGCTTCATGATAAGCAAGACCTGGACCTGCAGAGAAAATAGACTTCCATAAGTCATATGAGCCAGAGAATGCCTTTTTGTTTGGGGTTGCAATAGAGATACCATTGTTAAGAAAGTCTGGGTATGTATTAGCTAAACCTTCGTTAGATGTATTATCAACTAAGATAACTGGTAAAGGAGATGCCTTTAAAAAGTCAATTAATGCACCAGTAGATAAAGAAGATTCATTGGTGGTAGTAAGAAGGTCAAGAGCATTAGAAATGTTCAATGGTGAGTAATCCTTAGAAATGAGTGCTTTCTTGGAAGTAGAGAGAAAGATGAGGTTGTATCCAATGGATGAATTTTTGGCAAGTTGAGCGAGTTGATCAATGAACGCTTTACCAACTACACCTGCACCAATAATAGCAATGTTGACAGAAGGCATGATTGTTTGTCGCAAGTAGTTGTTTCTTTTAATAGAAGGTTACAAGTTGAATTTCATGATCATGAGTCAGATTATTGGAAATTTGTAAGATTTTTTGGGGGCGCACGTGACCTTCTTTTTAACAATATGCACGTTAATAGTATTTGGTTCTACTAAACTTACATGGGTATATAATATGCTACGTTTACCAATTTGAATTTGCTGATTCAGTATATATCTTTTTGTGATTTATCCATACCTCTCCACCATTCAGCAAGACAATTTTGGTCTTTCAAATGATCGTAAGTAAATTCTGCTGGTCCTGTGCCAGGTCCCTTTCCTGGTTTATAAGTGCATTTATTAGAGTTTGGTGTGTTTGCGTATGGGTGATGCATGTATCCAATGTCTCTAAACCAATGAATTTGATTACGCTTTGCAAATAAAGAGACGCCAATAGCATGAACTGGAGCATCACCCCAACGTTCATAGTAAAACCCACCAGTTGATTCAAGATATTCGACCCATCTTGTGTATGGTTCAGCTCTGTAAAAGTCCATATTTGCTATTTCGAAGTTTGACCAAAAATGACATGTGGAGTAACCAGAGGTAAATTGTGTCTTTTCTGGATGTTGTTTACTCTCTTGAAGGAAGTTGAGTGCAGGATCTGATGAAATGTAGTCGGGATGGGCATCAAGGAACATTTTTGTTTCCGTCCAAAGGGACCTTACAGTTTGTTCGGAATCATAGAGAGCAATGTTAAAACCGTAAACTTTATCGTTATCTTGCATAAAGTGAAATACGTCGTAATCAATCTGACAAAAATAATCAGTTCCAGGTTCAAATCTCCAATAATACTTGAATTGTTGAAGTCTAGGATGATTGTAAAACTGGGAAGAGTAATAACGGCACATATTATGATAAGATTTTTTGTTTGCGTAAGCGATATTCTCTTTTGCCAATGCTTTCATATTATTGTATTGTTTCACTTCATCGATCCAATCGGGTTGATTCCAATCATGTGGATCAATTGTTTCAAAGAAAGTTTCCGCATTTGTTATTTGTTTGATTTTCTTCTTAAAATTATCTGAAAATGGTTTATCGTTTAAGAAAACATAAGGATAATTGAACTTGGAGTTGAAAGTGGTCTCAATTTGCGTCAGTGTGTGAATGATCTTCTTCAAATCAGAAGTTCGGGCAAGGATGAGCAATGTTGCATTAGCCCGTTCATAATGAGGAGCGTCTGCTCTCACTAAATTTGATACTTTTGGTTCCGATATTTCCTGATTAAGCAAATCCAGTAGTAGTTTATAATTGGCATTGACAATATCCCCAGTAGACAGTGTTCTAACTGGCAATCCTGGTATCGAATTATTAAAAAGACAATATATTGTTCCTATAACACACAAACTTAAAAAAAGTGAATATATCCTTCGTTTTGGACCTTTTGATAGAAACAGCATTGTTAAATAGAATTGTTGGGGTATACCGGATATTCAATCATCTAAGGAATTAGGGGATGTCGTTTGAAATTTGAAAGATCGGATCTGTGCGTCATTACAATTTTAAGCCTCCTGGTGAAAAATTGATGCATTTTGTTATTGTTAAAATGAGAGATTGAGCTGTGCCTCTCGCGGTGGATTTTAATATATGATTCAGTTAATTATAAAAGATATAAAAGTATTCTAAACTAGATGTAATGGGAGGTATCGTCCCTATTTATATTCTTCCCATATGATGTATAATAGTAATCATATTTACCATGTTTGTGCTAGAATGTTCTATGACTGACTGATATAGAACCTTCTGGAACACGTGATAATA
>JBBJZV010000032.1:0-21372 GCA_039700735.1 Pichia pseudocactophila
ACAAATTTCATGTCGCTAAAAAAAATGTAAAAAATCATTCCAAATTGAGCGATTTTACTATAAAAGTTTTATAAAAAATGTATAAAAAATGTATAAATATTACCAAAAAGGGTTTTTAAAAAATATATATCGCGATTGTATAACGTATAAATAAAAAAATGTGGAGATTCCCCGTGCAGAAAAAATGGACGATGGCTTCTCCGGGTTTCTACGATGGCTGTGGGGACGTTGGGTTTTCCAGATACCAACACGAATTCGATAAAGAGACATGATTAATTGTCATATATCTACCATATCTACCAACAGAATTTTAGAGGGAAATAGTTTTGGTCAAACCTTGTAAATGTTGTACATAATTACATAATAGAGTACTAATTTATAAGATTAAAAACTAAACCTAATCTACTTAGTTAATCAAAAGATTTAAGCGGACTTGAAAACTTCAATGAACTTAGACTTGTCAACGTTCTTTGGAGCTGGAGCAGCCTTGACGGAACCTAACTTCTTTTCAGAGAAAGCCTTTGCGTAAGGGTTTAATCTGTATAAGATTTGCTTGTTCTTTAATGGGTTCTTCTTTAAGGAAGCAGTCTTCTTGGTTTGAGAAGGACCTGCAGCCTTAAGAACAGCCTTGATTTCATCAGAGTTGATGACTCTGGTGATATCAGTGTTGGAGATGATGTTGCTTGGTAATGCAGTGTAAACAGAGTCTAAAGCTGCAAAAGCGGATTCGGTCCAGATAATAAATCTACCTAAGTGAGCACCTGGTGCTAATTGTAATAAACCTAAGGACTTAACGTTAGCAGTTTCAACACCTGGAACGTTTCTGAAAGCCTTAACTAAACCGTTATCTTGAGCGTAGACGACTAATGGACCTCTTCTTTGAGTGAATCTTCTACCTCTCATCTTACCCTTACCAGCTCTCATCTTCTTAGACTTGATAACCTTGATGACATCTCTGTGAGCATCTAAAGCCTTTAATGCTGCAACAGCATCCTTGGTCTTTTGAACGTTTTGTAAGTCATCGGAAACAACTAATGGGATTTCTGCAATTTTTTCGATTCTGTGACCTCTTGCTAAAACGAGAGATTGAACAGCAGATGCTGCAATAGCAGAAGCGGTTGCGTATTTCTTTTCGTTGTGGTTAACCTTGATGTGCCATCTTCTCCAGATTTTAGTTGGAGCAAACATTCTACCACCTCTACACATGTTACCGAAAGCTGCTTGACCGGATCTGTGAGTACCAGAACCACCAACTCTTGGAATTCTAGCAACTGCTCTACCGGTACCCCAGGATTCAGCAGAGTGTTGCATACCTGCATTTTCTGCAACAGCGTATGCTTGTCTCTTGTTCTTGTTGATCTTGGTGAAGACAGTGTGAACAACATCTGGTCTGATTGGAGCCTTGAAGACTGCTGGTAATGGGAGTGCAGTGGAGGTGGTTTCACCGGAAAGTGCGATAACAGAAACTTGTGGTCTTGCGGACATTCTTGTACGTGTTTTGGATGTTGAAAGAACAAAGGAAGGAATAGAGACAAACGTCTCTGTGAGAGTGAAAAATTGTCCAACTTGAGAGGAGACAAGCTGAAAATTGAAAAAAATGGAAAATTGTCGAGGGTTTGCGCGTCTCTCGAGGGTTTCCTCCCTTTCATTTCCTGACCGGGTAATAGAAAGGAGAGTGGTGCACGGGGGTGAAATAATTTATCAGATTGGCACAGGATTTTTTTCAGCTCTGATGGATATTAGTAGCAGGATTTGCAGGTGGAGGAGGTGGATACGAATGTCTTTTATCTTACACAGGTAGGTAATCAACATGTCGTCTACAAACTGGGCAGATGCAGGCGCCGAGTTGGCGCCCCCTGAGGTCATCGATAATGGCGATGGTACTAAAACTATCATTTCCTACAGATACAACGATCAAAAGAAGAAGATAAAGGTTACACAAAAGGTCAAGTTCATCAAAACCACTGAAACTGTGAATTCTGCAATTGCAAAAAGACTTAAATGGAAGAAATTTGGTCGTGAAGAAGGAAGCACGGTGGTTGGTCCCGACACCAAATCTACACAATTGGTTGGTGCAGTTAAACTGATTTTGAGTACAACATGGAAGGCAGACACTGAAAAGGAGAAACAGATGGCTAAGAAGTCTGCTCCAAAGAGTGTTTTCAAATGTAGAGTTTGTGGTAATACTGGTCATTATACTGCAAAATGTCCATACAAGGATACTCTTGGTATCGATGGTGTATTGAAACCTGCAGGTGCAGGAAAGGAGGAAGCAAAACCTGCTACATTTGCTTCTAAATACAAGTTACCACACATGAGAGCCGGTGGAGATGGTGCTGCACCACCTACCGAAGTACCTGCTTTGAGAATCTCTAATTTGAATGCATCGATTGATCGTGATTCATTAGAACAACTCGTTTCAAGGTATGGTCAATGTGAGAGGGTTTCAATTCTTAAAAACAGAGTGACAGGTGAACCGTTAGGTGTTGCTTTTGTTAATATGATGACTAAAGCTGGAGCTGAAAAGGTCATGGAAGCATTGGATGGAAAGGGTTTAATGAATATGATTTTATCTGTGGATTGGGCAAGACCGAAATAGAACTAGGTTTCCGTTTATATATATTCCCCCATATACTAATTAGACTACAATTACACCAATTAGCTTTATGTAATTTTTTGGCACATTAAAAGTGACGTTGTATTTCTCCGGACAGCGATGATGCCAAAATAGAAACCAGCTGATCCCTTGTGAGATCTGTGTGTGCATGCATGGTTGAATAATCGATGAATGGAGACCCGCAAATCGTAATTTTCGGGGTTATATTTGACGCCCTCTGATTTACGTTGTCTCCTTACTTACATTTTCTTTTCCTTTACATACTTTAAATCTATCATATCTCCTTGTTACAAATCCCAATGACTACAGAAGACGGGAAAATCCCATCACAAGTCAAGAAATTGATTGAAATTGATCCTTGGTTATCACCTTATGCCGAAGAATTATCTTACAGAAGATCAATTGCCGATAAATGGTTAGAGACTTTCCAAACAAACGAAGGTGGACTTTTGGAGTTTGCAAATTCATATAAAAAAATGGGTATTCACGTAAATCCTGATAATTCAATCTCTTACGTTGAATATGCGCCAAATGCAGTTGCCGCTTGTGTGATCGGTGATTTCAACAATTGGGAGCATGATACTTATCCTATGACTAAATTATCAACTGGTCATTTCTCAATTTCAATCCCACCTGTTGACGGAAAACCTGCAATTCCTCATAATTCCCGTGTAAAGATTTTCATGACTTTACCTAATGGTGAAAAAATTGCAAGATTACCTGCTTATGTTAATAGAGCAACCCAACCACCAAAGGAGTACAATACTTCATCTTACGAAGCTAGATTTTGGAATCCTGAAACAAAATATGTTTTCAAAAATAAAAGACCTAAGACGCCACAATCTTTAAAAATATATGAAGCTCATATCGGTATTTCAACTCCTGAACCTAAAATTGGTACATACAATGAGTTTACTGATAATATATTACCGATTATCAAAGATTTAGGTTACAATACTATCCAACTGATGTCAATAATGGAACATGCATATTACGCTTCTTTTGGTTATCAAATCACATCCTTTTTTGCTGTATCTTCCAGATTTGGCACACCTGAAGATTTGATGCATTTAATTGACACTGCTCATGGTCTTGGATTGAGAGTCTTACTTGATGTGGTTCATTCACATGCTTCAAAAAATGTCGAAGATGGGCTCAATATGTTTGATGGTACAGATTATTGTTACTTTCATGCAGGTGGTAAAGGCCAACATGATCAATGGGATTCAAGATTATTTAACTATGGTAATTATGAGACATTGAGATTTCTCCTCTCTAATCTAAAATATTTCCTTGATGAATTTCAATTCGACGGTTTTAGATTTGATGGTGTAACTTCAATGCTCTATATTCATCATGGTATTGGATCTGGGTTCTCTGGTGATTATAACGAATATTTAAGCCCATTTGCACCCGTTGATAAAGAAGCATTGTCCTATATGATGCTTGCAAATGATCTTTGCTCACAATATTCTGCCAAGAATGCTTGTACAATTACGACAATAGCAGAGGATGTTTCGGGATATCCAACTCTATGTCGTCCAAGAGATCACGGTGGTGTTGGTTTTGATTACAGGTTAGCAATGTCTATTCCTGATATGTGGATTAAATTACTCAAACACAAGTCTGACGATGATTGGGATATGGGAAATATAGCACATACTTTAGGAAACCGTCGTTACAAGGAAAAATGTGTTTCATATTGTGAATCTCATGACCAGGCTTTAGTGGGAGATAAGACTTTAGCATTTTGGTTAATGGATGCAGAAATGTATACAAACATGTCAGTACTATCTCCATTGACCCCAGTTGTTGATCGTGGTATTCAATTACATAAAATGATTAGACTTATTACTCAAGCATTAGGTGGTGAAGCCTACTTAAACTTTGAAGGAAATGAGTTTGGCCATCCGGAATGGTTAGATTTTCCTAGAGTAGGTAATGGTGAATCGTATCATTATGCCAGACGTCAATTTAACTTAATTAAAGACGATTTGTTACGTTACAAGTTCTTGTATCAATTTGACAAAGCAATGAACGAAACTGAAGATAAATTTATTTGGTTGAATACTGAGCCTGCATATGTTTCATTGAAAAATGAGACAGATAAAGTTATTGTTTTTGAAAGAGCCAACAAAATCTTCATCTTCAATTTTCATCCAACTAACAGTTATGTCGATTATCGTGTGGGTGTTAACAATGCTGGTACATACAAAATCATCCTCAATACTGACAGAGAACAATATGGTGGTCATAGCCTAATTGATGAAGAGAAATCTGTTTTCTATACTACTGATTTTAGATGGAATGATAGAAATAACTATATCCAGGTTTATATCCCTGCTAGAACAGCAATAGTTCTAGCATTAGAATCAGAAATCAACGCTGTTTCATGAATTAGTATTCATTTCTCACCTTTATTTTACCCTTTTTTTCACATATACTATTTATTCATAAAAAGACTTAACTTAATTTATACCTAAATACGAGTTTTGATATGCTTCAAAGTATTAGAGTCAGCAAAAATATCAACACAAGTTTCCACAAACTTATCCTGAGCAACTAACATTGCACTTTTGACCTTTATAAATGAACTTTTTCTTTTAATTACGTCAGATATTTCAACATCTTGAAATAGCTTAGACAGCTCTTCAACTTTATTAGACAGCTGCCATTGCGCCGTTTCAATAAGACTTTTCCCCTGACAACTAGGAACAAAGTATAGGAACGCATATGACCATTTCAATGTAAGTCTACACTCTAAAATCGACTTAATACACTCTTTGTAAAAGTTAGTTTCAATCCATGATGCACCCATAGCAGGTTCTAATTCCTTGATTTTGATTTCAAATTTCGATAAACTATCTCTATCTTTCTCGTATGAAAGCCTTTGATTATTGAATACTTTGAAGTAAAACATATATCTTTCGAGATTAACTCTTGCATTCACTAAACTTGGATTCTTATCAGTTGCCGTGTACAGATCACATCGATAGTTATCGACATGTTTTACCCAATCACCCAAGCATATCCAACAAAATTGCCAAAGACACTTTCTACATGTCATATGATTGCAGCCACCATTTTTCTCTATCAAGGAGAAACATTTAGGACATTCTTTTGTATGACTCTCTATCCAATTCAAAGTTTCACTATCATCTTCACATTTCTTGATCCATTTTTTGACTGCAATACAAGGACATGGCGAGTGAGTGGCTTCATTACATCCAAAACAGAACTTGTGCTGATTACCACATCTTACCATGGGTACAAGCATCAAATCCATATGTTCTTCTAAACTGGCAACAGTATCAGAATCAAAACCTAATAATTCAACAACACTGTCACAATCTGGATACGGGCAATGCTTGTATTTTCTAACCTGCGTGTAGCAATAATGTGTCGCAAGGTTGTACCAGTATTTTGATAGTAAGGATATATTGTGCTTTGTTTCCTTCTCTTCCCGTTCACGCCTACTGATTTCTTGTTGGTAATCATAAACCTTTTTGGTGAGTATTATTTCATCACTGTCTGAATTATATTCTCCGTTATCAGTGCAAGTATCAGAATCATCATCAGACAAATGGTACATTTTTTTGATCTCATCTTCGGTAATAAATTGTGAAATCCTTTGCTGTTTTGGTATTGGTTTCGTATCATGATTATTCTTGTAGTCACTCAAGACAGATAATTCAGAAAGAAGCAAACGCTGTTTACATTTTGGATCTGAAAATGGACATTCGATTTTTGTAATAGAGTCTTTATTTTTTGTCTCAACATATTGAATATAACAGTCAGTACAAAACTTATGTTCGCAGGAGCTGAGTGAAAAGAAAGCCATCGGCTGTCCTGGTTCAGGACCACAACAACATATTTCACACAAGATGTCTGGATTAGTTTCTGTGATAATTAACGTACTTTTCTTTATTTGTTGCAATCTTTGTAAGCCAAAAGATTTAAAAAATTGGTCAGGATTAGAAGTATTCATATAATCATCCATTAGTTTGTCCTCCTTCCATTCATATTCGCACAATAAAGCCATACAAACTCCGTAATCAAGATGTAGGATATTTGCTAAGTTCTCCACTATCCCATGAAGCTTTTTCTGTATATCTTCTACATTCAAAGTCTGGAATTTCATTCTATGTGTTGGCTTACCAGTTGATGTTTTTGAGGTAGGAAATGTATACATTATTTTGTAATGCATATCTTCCTGTACGTCATTGATTTCAATACTATTGTCATCACTGAACTCAACAGCAGATTGATCGCTATATTCAACTTCATAAGAGTCATAATCTGACATTAATTTAATTATTGTTGGTTTTCCAATTACTAAAAACTAAGTATTTACTAAAGAATTGTGCATGAAAAGTGCATAAAAAGTGCATAAAATTGCAGTGCATGCCATGACGTGAAGCTAGAATCGATACATGCCCTCGTTAAAATTTCAAAATTCACGAGCCCCACTAATTTGCAATTAATTTATGAATAAATACTGATATTTCCTGTTCTATCACCACACACTATCATTGGATATGGAGAGAACAAAGAGGTTATTGATGTAACTATATCTTGTGGTGCACTATTGTCTTTTTTTGCATTCGATATAGTTGATGAAATATTATTTTCCTTTCTTAACGATAGATGAATAAGGCTTAAACTTGCATTGATAAACCTTTGAGTAAACCGCCTTTCAGTTTCAGCAGAATTCGTAGTAGTTACAATTCTTGATTCCTCATAATTTTCTACATTCCATTCTATTACACTTCTTTCCTTGGTTGAAATTAAAATTTTGTTTTGTAGTGATGGCTTGTTCCAACCACAGCACATAGCTGTATAGCTGCTATCATCTTCAAAATATGTTTTCAGGCTAGATACATCCAACCTTACATCTGCACTATCATCGGAAACATTTTCAACAGCATAATTCTCTGCAACAGAAACAACATCTTTAGTATCAGAATTAAAAATCATAATAGGATGACACTTTTTAACATCCCATATAATTACATCTTGCTTACCTGTACCACCAATGATACAAACTTTAATATCACTGGTTTTATCTTCGATCCTAGTTATTTCTTTGATAGGATATGATCCGGCAACAAATTTTGTTGCTTTGACAGATATTCCCAATTGAAGGTCAATAAGATCAATCACACCACAGCTAGTACCAAGCAAAGCCCATTTTTGGCCAGTATCAACGTGAAAAGACCTGATATAACCATTGAGAACATTGCTACTATACGTAAAATGTGTTGTCATGTCTCTAACGTCAACTCCAATTAAATGTCCGGAAGTAGTAATCATACATATTACCTGAGTATCTGACTTGCAGTCGACATTAAGTTTGGTAGCAAATTTGTAGATGCTTTCAAGTTGCATGTGTCTGATTCTACTGATAGTTGTAGACTTTTTTGAAATTTGGGATTGATCCTGACTGACGAAATCAACTCTAAAAACATCAATTGTTCCATCCTGTCTTGAGATTGCCAAACAATTTCTATTTCCAAGAAAACAAAAAGAAGTCACTTTGCAACTAAATTTCACTGAAAGAGAAGATTCGCCTAATATATCCACTTCTAGTTTCGACGAATCCCATACTTTCAAATACCCATCTGTGTCAACAGAGACAAAATAACTGCTATCAGGGGAAGCGGATACAGAAATTATTGGTGCCTGGTGCTCAGTAAGTCTCGTAACTAACACATCTTTAATAATAGCGTTTTTTTCATGTTGTAAAATTTCTAAAGAGGCTACAGGTTTTCCAAACTCTGGGAAATTGTCTATAGTTGGTTCAAACTTGATACTTTTCAAAAATTTCAAAATGTAAGGATTTTTCCCGGAGTAGCTAAACGAGACATTAGTAGTGAAATTTTTCAATTGCATTGTCTCATCAAACACATTGAAACCTTCAGTATTAACGAATATTTGATTTTGCTCCATAACTGAGGTAGTCAACAAAGATGATTTCAAAGTTTTAACCGGATCGTTCATAGTTAAAACAGGTTTTAGAGATTCAATATTCCGCAAAATTAGACGTCCTGTATTGGCATTAGAGAGTGTAATACCATCGTTAGAATTCTTACCCAATACCGTTGTTGGGTTATCAACAGGTATGTTTGTATAACAATGGACAACATCTGCAAATATGCTTCTAGAAGAGATTTTAACTTTCGCAATGTTACCAATACTGGATGCACGTGTTTGTATTCTCATAACTTTGTAAATATACGCACGCATTGTTGCAAGTTTCCAAAGATCTTCAGGATTTAGACCAAGAGATTTCAATTTATTAATATATTTTATGTCAGAATTACTCAGAGGTACTTCAAAGTTGCTCACAAAGTCTTGAATACGACCATTATTTTGCTGATAGGCAGATGTATTACGATCATTGACAACACCACTTTGCTTTCTAAGGAATAAAACTTTTGCATTTCCAAAAGAATCCACATTCTTGTTCAATCCATCGGTTTGAACTTTTTGCCAAAAAAGAGTTTCTTGATTAGCAACGCACCAAGTTTTCATGGCTTCATAAACATTTCTTGTTATTGGATCATGTGCAGCAATATACAAGCTTTTCCAGCTAAAACTCAATACCTCTTGTTTAAAAAGGGGTCTCACCAATGGATATAGAAAGCAATAAAAGTCTGCAGTAGAAAGAGTTTGACCAATTGTGGCAACTAGATTGAGTGCTGATTGTCTAATCAACAGTGCAGGGTGCAAAATTAATACCACACATGTATTGATCAAATCTCTAAAGCAATCTTTTTTTAAAAGCCCTAGCATTATTAGTTTAGAGAAAACTTTGAGCAGAGTCCCCACAATTATTTCTTCAGAATCATTAACTGCTTGAATCAACAATGGCATAATATACTGCTCTAAACTGATATCTCCAACAAATATAGCTAAAGAAACAATAGTGGAAACAAACGTAAGCCTTAACTGTGCATTCTTATCATTTAGATAGGTGATCAAATGACTAAGGATAACGTCATTTGTTTTCTCCTTACCAAAGAAGAAGCATAACGGTTTGATATTTTTCATCAGACCTATTTTGACATAAACATTAGTATCTGTAAGGAGTTGAACAGTTAGGTTCTCAAAATGGTCCATAATATCATCCAATTCTATGAAATTTCTTGATGAATTTCCAAGAGAAATACTATCCGCATCCGACCCATTATATCTGATCACATTACTCTTTAGAAGCAAAGACATGTCATAAAACTTTCTAGCTGTTGCAGCAAGGTGGGGTAAACAACTGGCAAATATTGTTCTAACGTAAGAGCCTGGATTACTATCATTGAAATTGTGATTTTTCTCCGAATATTTAGACGTGCTCAAAATTAAAGAGTCTTTTTCCAGAAGCATATATGATCTTTTCAAAAATGAGTGAAGTTTTGGAATTATGTATTCTTGAAATAAATGAATATTGATAGGAGTTACTGTATCAACCATACTTAGCAACTGTGTCATACATACCAATGCTGAAACCTGTACATTTTCGCTAGGATCATCTAGCATGTTCAATAAATATGGCAAACATCTGTCAAGCTTGGACTCATCATGTAACTGCTCTGCAAATGCCAAGATTAATTCACACGCCTTGACCCGATACAGAGAATGTGTAGTATTCCTTGTGTTGTGACATAAAAGGGATAACAGAATTAAACAAGGTGAGTCATTGGTTGAATCTGGACGTATAATTTGAAAAGTTGGTTGGGGTATATGACGTTTCATGCCCGGTAAGTTTAATCGGTGGGGTATAATTGAATCTTCTGTATCGTACTTGCTGTTTGCTTCATCTGTTTCAATAATGTTTTTCTTGAATCCTAGATAAAGTGCAATTTTGTCAAAATCTTTATACATTCTATCTATTCTATAGTCACAAATTTGAAAGTTCATTGTTGGGTCAGATTTATTCATTGATGTGTCACACAGGCTCTTCATGTAAGTATACATAAATGTATAGAAATGGTCAGGAAATATTATTTGTCTGTAATTTGCTAAGTATTCCTTTGCATTTAGTCTCTCATTTGGATTTAGACTAATCATACTTTGAACAAGTTTTCTAATATTGGAATCTTCTATGGCATCCAAATTTGGAGTATAGTCATTTTTTCTATACTTGAGCATCTGTGGTAAAGAAAACAACGGTAGTCCATCATTGTATAATTCAGCTATAACACAACCCAATGAGAATATATCTGATTTTGGATTGAGGTTGGACTTGCCTTGATTATATTTATCAGTGTCGTCTTGAGTGATAAATCGTTCGGGAGCTATACAGCATGAATGTCTTTGACTGGTATCAAAATAAAACGAGAATTGCGATTGATTGTAGTCGGGTAAGTATACCGGTTTGAACAAACCTATGTCTGTTATCATAACCCAATTCCAAGAAGTAAGAAGTATATTTTCACTTTTGAGATCACCGTGACACACATTAACTTCATGCATTCGTGCTAGAGTGTAAATCAGTTGATAAACAATCCATTTTCTTTCGATACTTTCAAGAAAAGGACGAATAGAAAGTCTTTCAAACAAGCTGTATCGTCCATAAGGACGTATCAAATATGTGGCACGTTCAGAATCAATCAAGGCATAATATGGTAAAGTATTCGGTATATCTTTCACTTTTTCTCTTATTTGATTTAACTCTTCTAAATAAGGTTTCATATTGATTTCAACAGTGGTAGTTTTTACCAATAGTTTGACTACAACATGCCCATTAGCTGTTAAACATTGGTTAGTTTTCAAAAACCTAGAACTTCCCAACGATCTTAAAAATTGCAATGATGGTAGAAAATCAAGATATGCAGATGTAGCAATTGTATTTGCTGTAGGTGATATTGAAGAAAAATCGAAGTTCATTTGGATATCTGATTTGGGAACAATGCTTGTATGTACAAGGGACGTCTCAGTAATTAGCGCCGTTATTTTGATTACGAGCACTTTCCTGTTTAGGACTGATATATTTTTTAATCGAGCTGGAGATGCCCTCTCAAACTTGGGAGCATCATGCATATTTCTTACTTTCAACTTTAAGATTCTGGTAACATCACATTTCAGACTCTATAGCTATATATATTCTATTACAAGAATATACTATCTAGTAGTCGATATTAGTATCTTTGCTTTTTCCCCTTTTTTGTCATGACATTGAACGACTTCTTTAATATGGAATATAGTAACAAATTCCATAATGCCAAAGCTGCCCTTTATGGAAATGAACACAATACAGGTAAAACTTCAGTAAGTTTAGGAACTATTGGGAATAATCATGTCATTTTTGAGAAGGCAAATTTTATGCTTGATTCAAGATACAAGGTGCAGCAAATTCTAGGAAAAGGATCTTACGGTACAGTTTGTTCAGCAATTGACATGCGCAGTAAAGATAAAAGTTCTTTGGCAATAAAGAAAGTCTGTAACATTTTCAATAAGGAAGTTTTACTCAAACGTGCTATCCGTGAGCTTAAGCTTATGGAATTCTTCAAAGGTCACAAAAACATCATTGGATTGGTTGATTTAGACATAATTTACCTGAAACCATATGATGGTCTTTACTGTTTTCAAGAGCTTGTAGATTACGATTTAGCCAAAGTTATTCATAGTTCTGTTCAATTTTCCGAATTTCATATAAAATCATTCTTCTACCAAATATGTTGTGGTGTTAAATACATGCATTCTGCAGATGTTATTCACAGGGATTTAAAACCAGGAAATATTCTTGTAACGTCTCAAGGTTGTCTTAAAATTTGCGATTTTGGTCTTGCACGAGGAATTAATCCAAAACATATGAATCATTTACATAAGTCAAGTAATATTACTAATTATGTAGCAACAAGGTGGTATCGTGCTCCTGAATTAATACTAACAAGGAAAAATTATGGTAAACCTGTCGATATTTGGGCCGTTGGCTGTATTTTTGCTGAATTATATGGAAGGAGACCTATATTTATTGGAGATGATCAAATTCAACAAGTTAATGAGATTTGTAAAGTTATTGGATCACCTTCTAGACAGATTGTTTTCAGTTATGGTACAACTACGGCATGGGAATTATTCTCTGACCCAAATCCAAAATATCAGAAGAGGCATTGGGGTGAGTTATATCCCCATGCAAACTTAGATGCTCAAGATTTATTGGATAAAATGATTTGTTGGGACACTAGGGAAAGATTCAATATTTCTGAAATCCTTGAACATCCATACCTTGAAGATATTAGAAATAAAGATGAAGAAGCAATTATGGAAACCGAATTTGACTTTAGTTTTGAATGGAAAGCCTCTTCATTAAATGAGATGAAACATATTCTACATGAAGAAGTTGAAGCTTTCAAAAGTAAAAAGCGTGTAGCTGAACACAAGAAGGAATTTTAGTACATTGTCTTTATAATAACTTTGGTATATAAAAAAGCTTAAACAGAACCTAAATTAACGTAACTATAAAACAACCTTTAACTAATAATAAACAATAAAACCAATATTTAGCAGAGTTCATACGTTTGACAAACACCCATATCTGGAACGTGTGATAGATTTAGCTGTTGAAACCTGTCAGTGAATTTATGAAAGTATAATCCTGTGATACTGCCAGTTCTGACATTAAAACATACATAATAAAAGCCAGCAAAAGAAGCTCCCTTGATGCTTTCAACATCGCTATTAGGATATAAGAACTTTTCTTTCCATCGCATATAGATGTGATCAGATAAGTGTGATTTGTTATTGTACCAATGTTGGTTCTTTACATCTTGAAGTAAATCAAGATCCAAGTCCCTCCAAGGACTAAACCTTGCCCAGTGTTGAATATCATTTCGTACAGACGACTCCCATTCCTGGTTTGTAGTGATGAACGAATATTTCTTCCCCACAATCTCACCGTCAAAGTAAGTAGTAAGAACCGGATGTGTTTCGGTTAAATTATGAATTGTAAGTAAGCCTGATAAAGATGCGTTGTGCATATCTATGTTAAGAATACTCACTTCAACTTTGTATTGTTGCCGTCCTGATTCTTGGTGTCCTGCAAATACTGCTCCTGGTTTTAGAAATGAGTTGTATACTGGTATGTTTTGCTTTTGAGTGTTAAATATTTCACTTGTAAGTGGAATGTAATTTTGTTCGATGGACAAATCATCGCAAGGTTTGTACTTTAAACTGTTGTTGAGTGATTGAAGTTCGTCTTTGTTGAAAGACAGCTGGTTGTTCTGTTCACACAAGCGGATCTTGTTTTCTTTCAAAGTGGAACTTCCAGCTCCAAGGGGGCGATAGTCTATGTCATAGCATGTAAAGTGCATAGTTGTCTGTCTGTCTGTCTGTCTGTTTCAGATAGTTTGTGAGCCAGCAACAAGCACGTCGAAGGAAGAAAGAAGACAGTGCTAGCTTCTGAACTGTAAAACTCCGGCACCGGTGCCGGTGACAATCAATTTGGCGTGACTGTGCGATAAGAGGCCCGATCGGGCAACTGCGTGCACTGCCGCGTTTTTCCAACTTGGCTCGAAACTGAAACTTTTTTGGGTAATCAATCGATCAGTTTGGAGAGGGGTCTCCATAACGTCCTCCGCCCTTGGTAGAGCTGTAAACACGAGCAAATGACTCAGGAAACAGAGATCGCACTTACTTTAGACGATCCGACTCCAGTGTCGAGAAATCAGGCTTTGAAGGACATTTTCGCCGGCACAATCGGTGGTATTGCTCAAGTGCTTGTTGGTCAGCCGTTCGATACAACTAAAGTGAGACTGCAATCAGCTGCTGATCCGAAAACTACACCTATTGATGTTATCCGCTCACTTATCAAGAATGAAGGTCCACTAGCATTTTACAAAGGTACTTTACTACCATTGATCGGTATTGGAGCGTGTGTTTCTATTCAGTTCAGTGTCAATGAGTCAATGAAAAGATTTTTCAACTATGTAAATGAGGGTCCAAATAAAATGACCAGCTCGCAGTACTTTACTGCAGGTGCTGCTGCTGGACTTGCCAACGGTTTCTTAGCTGGTCCAATTGAACATGCTAGAATAAGACTTCAAATTCAGACATCCGCTGATGGTTTATACAAGGGGCCACTTGATGTTTTAAAACATTTAAACCAAGTAGGTGGTATTAAGGCAATATACAGAGGTTTTGGTCCAACATTGGTGCGTGAGTCTGTTGGAATGGGTATCTACTTTACTACTTTTGAATTACTTGTGCAGAACACAATGCGCAAGAACAATATTGAGCGTAATCAAGTGGAATCTTGGAAACTATGTACTTTTGGTGGACTGGCGGGCTATTCGATTTGGCTCACGTGCTATCCTGTTGATGTTATCAAGTCTAAAATGCAAACTGACATTTTAGGAGCATGGAAGTACAAAAACAGTATGGACGTTGCAAGAGATATTTACAGAAAGCAGGGTATCCGTGGGTTCTTTGTTGGTTTTACACCAACAGTTCTCAGAGCTGCACCAGCCAATGCTGCTACATTCCTTGCATTTGAATGGACCATGCGTCTTATCAACTAAGGATAGTAATTGATAGATTTCTATTTCCACCTTTTCTAGCATTTTATACGGTAATAATTATTATTCTCAGAAAGCCTTAGTGGGTAAAACTTTCCCGAGAGCTAAATTCACACGCGACGGGCTTTTCCGATTACAAAGCTTGATGAAGAAGACTCACACATGTGGATCAACTTGTCTCCACTTTTCATGTTTCGAAGGATATTCCAATTCACCACACTTCGACAATATAACAGGATGAATTTTATGGATCCTAAGAGTGTTTATAATCTTGCTAACATTAGAGATGATCTTATTCGAATGGAAGACACCATTATTTTTGATCTTATTGAAAGGTCCGATTTCTATACTATGCCATCAGTTTACGAGAAGAACTCACCTAACATTAAGATTCCCAACTTTGATGGTTCCTTCCTTGATTGGATTTTTCAACAGCATGAAATTGTGGAATCACAAGTGAGAAGGTATGATTCCCCTGATCAATATCCATTCTATCCCCACGTGATAAAGAAGTCGTTCTTGCCGCCTCTACACTATCCGAAGATTCTTGCGAATTATTCCAATGAAATAAACATCAATTCTTATTTGATGGATGTTTACATCAAAGAGATTGTACCTAAAATTGCCAAGAAAGGTGGGGATGAGAGTGAGAATTTTGGTTCTACATCTATTATTGATATACACACGTTACAGGATATTAGTAGGAGAATTCATTTTGGTCTATTTGTTGCAGAATCTAAGTTTCAAGCAGATAGACAATTGTACACAGAACTTATCAAGAATAGAGACGTGGAAGGTATTATGAAGAACATTACCAACGCTGTTGTGGAAGAAAAAATCTTAGAACGTTTGTTAATCAAGGCTAAAGCTTATGGTACTGATCCTACAGCTGGGGTCGAAGGTAAAAGTAAGATTGAACCAGAAATTGTTGTGAAAATTTATAAGGATTACGTGATTCCGTTGACGAAGAAAGTTGAAGTAGAGTACCTTTTAAGGAGGCTAGAAGATCCCGATTTTTGAATCTTGTAACGTTTATAAATAATATAAAAATATAGCAAAAAGATGAAAATAGAAATAAACTCATTTGAAATCTTTTAAACGAACAGCTTGTTTTTCAGAGTTTGGATCCTCAAAATTCTCAATGACACCTCGTTTGTAGAAATGATCAAGCACTTCACGTACATCAGCTAAGTTCAATGCCATTGTTAGTTTCCGCCACCATAAGAATCTATTGATTCTGTCTTGTTTGGAATCTCCAAGACCGTAGTTAGTATACGCATGAAAGAGATCTTCTTCACTTCGTTCATGTGTACTCACTACAATGGAGCTAATAGATTCATTAAAATGATCATCATCATAGAGGTATGTCAGGGAAAGTTGAAGTGCCGTGTATATTCCAAATGTGAATATAACACTCAGAAAAATCGTTTTCTTGTTCTTGTTGAATTCGTCCTTTAAATCTCCAGTCTGTGAACTTGTCCAATTCGAATCTTTGTAAAAACCATATGAAGCACCATAATCACCTCTATATTTGTCCTCCCAAGTACCAGTTTCATAAGATGTAAAGTTGGACTTGTATGTATTGCTCGTAAAATTATTATAAGCGGACGTCCCTGGGGTATACATGTTAGCATTTGTGCGCAAATTACTGTTATCGTTCCAACCAATTTTGTACTTATCATAGTTATTCTTTGTGATGGGGTTCTTAAGAAGATTGTATGCTGCCAGTATCTTTTTAAAACGGTCATCTTTCTCGTGTATGTCCTTATCCCCGTGGGCATTCGTATCTGGATGGTATATTTTAGCTAGCTTGTAAAACTGTTTTTTCAAATCTTTCGGGTTGACAGATGTCGAAATGTTCATAACCTCATAAGGTGTTGCACTGGGGCTTTTCGGATATGCCCTTATGATTCGTGCTATCTCAGGATCGACTTCTTCGGAAGAGTCACCGCTCTTATCGGCATCAGAGACGGGTTTAGCGTAGCATCGCAGAAAGACGGTTGAATTCCTCCAACAGGGGAGACACGCCCGATAATGGAGAGAGCGGCAAGATAAACGTGTAGCTGCAGCAGTATGCATGTTTGCAGAAGGAAGAAAGAAGAGACGGGAAGAGGGTACGTATCTCCAGATCAATCCAAAGGGTCAGGTCTTCTCAAACTCGGTCTTTGAAATCAGCAAATATATTTGCTCACCGTCTCATCGATCCCAGCCTCCAGCCAACCAGCTGAGCCCCCTCGGCTCGGCTACGCCTGCCCGCACCCTCGCAAGCAGTACCCGAAACGACGCCCCACGCCCCACGCCACACGCCGACACCGGCCCCGGCGGTTTCTCGCGCGACCCGGGCCTCCAGAATTTTTCACTCTCGAGCTTGTGTGTGCTGGAATGTGTGTGCATGCATGAGTCAAACCGGAGAGGTGGAGGAGACTAGGAGAGGAGACTGGAGATCGGGGTGAAAGAGTTTCTCCAACTAGTCAATTGGAGTGCACAGAACGCTTTTCCTTTGTATCTTCCACTCCTCCTACTTTCCATCAACACAAGCAAGATGTCTGCAGAGAAGATCGAAAAGAAACCTATTAGATTCTCCAACCTTTTGCTTGGTGCTGCACTCAACCTTGCTGAAGTTTCCACTTTAGGTCAGCCGCTTGAAGTCACCAAGACTACAATGGCCGCAAACCGTGATTTTGGTCTCATCAAAGCTGTCAGACATGTGTGGAGTCGTGGTGGTGTGTTTGGTTTTTATCAAGGGTTGATTCCATGGGCCTGGTTTGAAGCATCAACGAAAGGTGCCGTTTTGTTAGCAGTTATGTCCGAAGGTGAATATCAATTCCGTAGATTTGGTGCTTCTCCATTCGTTGCAGGTATCGGTGGTGGTATGCTTGGTGGTTTGTCTCAGGCTTATTTCACTATGGGTTTTTGTACGTGTATGAAAACCGTTGAAATTACAAGATCTAAAGACGCAGCATCTGGTGCTCCTGTCAAATCTACCTTGCAGGTTTTCAAGGAAATTTGGCAAAAGGAAGGTATTAGAGGTATCAACAAAGGTGTCAATGCTGTCGCAATGAGACAAATGACTAATTGGGGTTCTCGTTTTGGTTTGGCAAGACTCGCTGAAGATACAATTAGATCAATAAGGGGTAAAAGCAAGGAAGAAAAATTAACTGCAATTGAGAAAATCCTTTCATCAATCATTGGTGGTGGTTTGTCCGCATGGAATCAACCTTTCGAAGTTGCTAGAGTGGAAATGCAATCTAGAGTGAAAGATCCTAACCGTCCAAAGAATTTAAACGTTATTTCAACCTTGAAATATGTCTATCAAGGTCACGGTATTAAAGGTCTTTATAAAGGTGTTACACCAAGAATCGGTTTAGGTGTTTGGCAAACCATCTTTATGGTTTCCTTAGGTGATTATGCTAAGGAATTCATTGCCAGCTTCGATAAGCCAAAACCAGTATTAAAATAAAGCTGGTACTTTTCTAACATTTTTGTATTTGAATATATACATTCACAAAAGAAATTAAAAACATTTCGAATAGATATGACAACAATTACTAGAAGGATGGAGACGGACGTTGCACCCCCCATTTATCATAACAATATAATCCAAAAAATGTAAGAGAGAGACCAATCCATTGTTGCGCGTTTAAAGTTATTCCTTCAATTATAATGGAGCAAGAAATGATAATTATTCTCTTTAAAATGTTAGCAATAGAATAGTTTACTGGAGATACCATTCCAAGTATTTGAAAAGCTGTGAGAGACTGAATGAAATGCGATAAACCATACATACCAATGTAACAAATAATTCGACTGTTTAATTTTAAAAGAGATACTTTGGGATTTTGGTACTCAGAAAGCAAGTAAAATGGTAAAGTAAGAACAAATCCAACAAGAGAGCAATAGAACAAAACTGAAAGTTTGTCTAGTTTCCGCACTTCTCTCGTTGTAACACATGGTATATCTGTGTATTTGTCATGCATATTCAATTCGTTTAATGAATTAGAAGGGAAATTAAAATATGAAGGTGGTGAACTTCCTTGTTGATCTTGTGAGCTTAATGATGATGAAGACATAGAAATCGGTAAAATTGGCGTCATCGATGCAGATTCGGGACGCGTGATCCTCCAGTTAAATCTGTTAAGAAATGCCTTGGCTCTAGAGTCATCATCACTATCACTATCATCAGAGTAATCATTATCACTCTTCTCCTTTAATGATTCCTCCACAGGATCATCCCAGGTGAGAATTTTCTTTGCAAAAATATTCTGAGAAACAAAAATAAGCATACTTAAAAAGGCAAACATGCTTCCTTTGAAAAACATGGCATTCGAAATAGAAAGATTATCACTGCGTGTACAACATAACATTACTCCAGTGATAAGCGGAATTAACGTCAAATAAGTTCTCGTGTGAAATCTTTTGTTGAACATAAACCTGTAGATAAGAACCGTTGTTAGAGGGGAGAGAGCTTTAATTGTATGCACAAGAGAAACAGGAATAATTGAAGTAGAATTATGTGAAGTGATTTGACCAACAAACTGAAACATACCCATTGGCACCGTTGTTTTCAATACCAAAAGAGAAGGTCTCAGAAAGTCACGTAAGAGTGAGTAATTGGGTTCAATCAGTTGTGGTGGAAATGTCCCCATAGGGAAGCTGATTTGAAGATTCCATGCAAAAATGTTTTTGAAAAACTTGATGGTGAATAACAAACCTAAACAAAGCAAACCATTCATAACAAATTGAATCTCTGTGAGAGATACCGGGAATTTAAACTCACGTAAAATTTCTTTTGTAGTGGAAGATGAAACAACTGATGTAAAGTACCATATTGCACAAAGAAAAACTAGCTTGAAGTTAACAAGAGAAAATGTATCAGAATAGGAGTTGGTTTGCGAGTTAAAATTGGAGTTTATATCTCTGTTCATGCGTGAAACGAGTCTCGGGGGTGTAATGTTATTAAACTTGTTCATGCCAATGTATAGTTCAATAAATGCAGGTTAAAAAAAATTCAAAAATAGCAACAAAATGGTTTTAAAACAGTTGGTATCTGAATAGAAGGCAATGTAAAAGCGAATGAAAAGAGTTGGTTTAGATTGTTTCTGACTTGTGGCACGTTTTGAAGAAAAGATATCCGAAAGTAAAACTTTCAAGTTCAGTTGCAGAAAATAGATTTGAAAAAAAAAAAAATTAAAAGTTTAAAAATGAAATAAAATTGTTGAAACAACGAATTAGGATTAGTTCAACTGTTGAATAGAAATAAACACTCCAACAACCGATTAATCTCAAAACAACTTTTTACAGAAAAGTTTACTTAGATAAAGGTGAATCAAAATGGAAATTAGTGATCGCCACATGTATAGGCGTGTCTTGAGGAACGTCCAAATTACGTACACACGAGTTGTGTTTCGTCGCGCGAAAATGGTCAAAGCAAAACAAAAGTTTCACAGAACAAATTAAGAACGCGCATGTGGAAAAACAAAAACGGAAAAACGGTTGCGGTCTGGACTCCCGAGATTCGGTTGGTAAAAAAAGAAAACTAAACCTATAGAAGAAAATTAATACAGGACTAAAACAAAACTGCAAAAATGGTGAATAGAACTAGGAAACCAGAGTTTCTTCCTTTGATTATGTCGGGAGCAGATCCTTCCAAATCAGAGATTGAAACAGTGGTTTGTGTATCGCCCTTAGACGACGAGCTCGGTGTGTGTTGGGCAGTTAACGAAGAGAGTGTCTCGGTAGGTTCAACATGATTTGTTCCAGCTAAAGTGTGACCCGTTTTCGTGTGTCCACCCGTGATGGTGACCACAGAACCTTCTGAATTTGTGAAACACGTCACAGTGACAACTACGACATCTTCTTCAGTGACAGTAACGTCGCTCACAGGAACGTGTGTACATACTGTCTTGGTGCATGTAACAGTAACCGTTTGTGTACGTCTTGCAGTGGCAGTGTGACCTTCACCAGAGGTTAAGGTGAGGCTTTCTGTTTCAATGATAATGGTAGAGATGTCAGTGTTGGCAGTATCGTTTCTTGTGCTGCTAGATTTGACATCACCAGTAGCTGCACCGCTTTGAGAGCTACTTTCTGAACCAGTTGCACTGCTACTTTGGGAGTTGCTTGCGTCACTACTCAATGCGCTACTGATACTAGCAGACGAGTGAACACTTGATTTTGTATTCGTTAGAGTTGAAGACAAGAAGACGTGGGAAGATGACAAGCACGCGGAACGATCTGGCGTTTCAA
>JBBJZV010000035.1:0-20549 GCA_039700735.1 Pichia pseudocactophila
ATGTTATAAAACTTTTCACATGAGTGCGCTAGATATTTTAGATCAACTTGATGAGCTACGCGTTTCATCTCAACATTATCATCAGTTCAAGTTTGAGAACCACTTAGACAATAACTAAGATAATATTAAATACCAGCAGAGGACAAATCTGCTTTTCGAGGCTAGAAACCTTAATGTTTCTAAATGGTGGAACAAATAAGACTACAAGTTGACAATAAGACTTTATACCACTGTATAGGACGGTGACTAACGTATTAGTTTTATAAGATTGTATAATATTAATTCTGCCAGAAAAAAAAAAAAATCCTCAAAGCCATGAACTACAACTCGATACATCTGAGAGATTGTATAGGTAAAACTCTTTCAACAGGTGGATTTTTCAAAGCAAATCGTATGATTCGTTTGATAGTATTCGTGACACAAAAACTGAAACGAATCCAATTGGAGCTGCATGCTACACCAGATCAGTCTTACTGGCCAGCTGTTTATCATCAAAATACGCTGAAATGAAATGATAGAATCAGGCAAAAATCTGCCACTAGCTATTAATTAGCCCCCCAAGGAACTCGTAAGTTCCATTTGGGTTTTTGGTGTTTTTACACCAGGATGAAGGGTATGAATACAAAATGAATGAAAAAATTTATACCACTGCTAAAACGTTATACCACTGCTAAAACGGTGAACTATGTATTTATTTAACATGATTGTATAGCACAGATTCAACCATGGGAATAAAAAACTGAAACAGCATACTGCACTATATGACTTTTACCGACCACAAGTTTATCACTAATTACAGCTTGAAAATACATTGAATCAAACTGTGATAATCAGACAAAAATCTACCATCAGATATTTTTTTTTTTGGTAGAATTAATATTATACAATCTTATGAAACTAATACGTTAGTCACTGCTTAGTTTTGAGTTCCTATCTAGGTTTCATGCTTTTACTATTGAAATGAAACGCTTAGCTCATCTAGAGAATAATGCGAAAAGCTTTGATATAATAACACCACATTATAGAAACTACTCGACTACATGTTACATCGAGTTATAGTTACAAATGAAATTCATAACACCAGTTGAGTGATTAATACCAGCCAAACTAGATTTGCTAACATTAACTTTCAAAGACAACAATTTCACTTATCTTTGCTTTTGTTTGTCCGAGATTCACATCAATCTCTTTATGTTATATGCTAAAACAGCTTCTAGTTATAAACCATCTCTAAGATGGAAAAAAATACCTTTTGAATTATTTTACATCTTGCTACCAGAAAAGGAACATCTATGTCACGAGGAAAAGTATGGATATAAAATGAATAAAGGATTCAGTACCATAACAATGACAATGAACTATATATTCAATGTACGTCTGTAAAATTGTAATTTAACGGGAAAAAGAAGAAGGTCGACAAGAAAAGTTTTATGAGAAGTTTTTGGAAAAGAATTTACGAATAGTCATTTTCATACATGATTTGTACTCAATAAGAGGGAAGCTTTTTTGTATTTATTCGAGTCACTTACTTTCCTTTAGCTCTGTCATTTATATGAGTGTTTCTTAATAGACTAGGCCTACAGAATGATAGTAAATCTTGAAAACTAACATATCTTCAGCTTTACGAGATTTTCTACAGCCAACATTATGTATGTGTTCTTGGAGACACCAGCCCAACCGACAGAACGAGTAATAGCTGATGTACTATGATGCACATGATGTTTTGATATTCCCTCAAGCTTTTTAATAATCATACAGACAAACGAAGCTGTTACTCGCTAAAATTATCAACTTATGAACCTACTTAACTAACACTCAAATTTCTGAAGGATGGAAACAGTATTCAACAATCATTATATTCCGGCAACTTCATAAAAACTTATCTACATCGAACTGAAACGGTCGCTGCTGACGGTATCTCTTAGCAGAACGCAAGGTCAGTTTGCCAGCAGATGTTTGAATGTATGGATGTTCACGCCGACCCCCAGTTGAAATGAATGCAAAAAATAAATATTCTGTTGCCTATTATGATTGTTGTCAACTGAAAACACTCCGTTTGAAAAGGAAGTGCTCAAACATTAAGTAATCACAGAAGAAAATAATGCAAATACTTTTTGATGCTTTGTTATATCAATGAGTGATATGCAGCATAAGGGTAAAGTAAAGATCAATAACGTCATTTGTGCTCAAATTGGCGTGATTGATCTTTGTCTTTAAGGACCACACGGAAGAAAAGCAGACTGAAGTCAAAGAGGAAAAATTGTTATTGAGAGCCAGCGAGCTCGACCAGTGCTTATAAATTTTGTCTTTTCGATATCGATTTCTCGATTTGGGTATTATTTGAATTATTTTTGATTTCGGGAAGGGTTTCTTCTAATCATAATTTTCAACCGAGTAGTTTATTTCTTAAAAGTTAGAAAGAATGTTGATATAACATGTCTAAAATAAAAGAAATTTCAAATGACATGAACTCACTACTTAAAAGTCAGGTCAGTTTAAACAGTCTTGCTGATGTCATCCGAGAGATCGTACAGAATGGGATCGATGCCCATGCTCAAAATATCTTCATCAAACTGAGTGTTAATTTGGAAGATGAATCAATAAATATAGACTATATAGATGATGGGATAGGTATACATCCAGAATCTTTATCGAATTTTGGAAAACAATTTTATACATCTAAAGTTGAAGCAGATATTGGCGATGATCACCAAGGGCTTAACGTTTTGAAAAACGTAGACACGTTTGGATTTAGAGGTGAGGCAATGCATTCATTAAGAAATTTATGCGATACAGTTATAGTTATTTCGAGGGTGAAGGATTATAATAATGGATTTAAAGCTTGCTTCAATGGTGATACTCAGATTGGTAGCATAATAAAGAGTGACAAAGTCGTAAAAGTTGGTACAAGTGTCAAATTGATAGGTCTTTTTGAGAAAGTAAGTGTACGAAAGAAAATTTTGATAGATAATTTACGACGCAGCTGGATCAAAGATACCTTTGAAATTCGAAAAGCACTTTTACATGGCCTTGTAAAAAATCCTTTTATCAATATTAAAATTGAGAGGAATGTAGTAGATAAAGGAAACAGTTTTGAAAAACTGATGGTAAAGAACAATATCAAAGATGTTGTTGAAAAAGTTCCTTTTCAACCACAAATGAAAATGTTCAATGCAATTTTTGGTGGTAGTATTTGTACAGAATATGAAATTTGCAAAGTTAAGTATAAAGATTTTGAATTGAAAATAGGAATAGGCATTGCTACAACTCAAAATAAAAACTTTCAATTTATTTATTTGAATGGACGACCTTTCTATAATGAAGTTTTTTCAAGAAATATTAATAATGCTTTTCAAAGACACTATGAATTATGGGGTGATGATATTAGAACCGACGAGCATGGTAAAGTTATTAGTACAAAGAGTAATATGTTTGGCAGACCATATAGTGTGAATCCTATTTTTCTTGCCATGATTTCAGCCCCCATTGAAGTTTCCGAATTGATTCAAGATCCCAGTAAAGCTTGCTTTAGCAGTAAGAATGAAAAGATGTTCACATATTTGTTTAGTAAGGCAATTGATATTTTTTTTGGATTGTTCAGTAAAAGAAAACGTGAAGAAATTGGAAGTCCCACAAGGTCAGTAAAACCTGTGAAAATATCAAAATCAACACGTGGTAGTGTGATTTTGAAAAGCAATGTTAGAATGTCCGACATGGTAACTCACGAGCTTAATGGGAGACTATACACTAATAAGACAACGGGAAAGTATCATAACAGAACTTTTGATTTGCAAAAGATTCAGAAGGGGTTACAGAATACCAACAACAATGTTACTGATAAAGGTACCAATCTGAATAAGGACGAAGAGTTTAATAATTGCAACAGTTGTGAAGATGTACAAATTCCATGTAGTCAATCAGAAGCAACTAAAAAATCCAGTTTTTTTAACAATTATTGTTACAATGAAATAACAAAGAATGATATCAAAAGTTTCAAGCTTATCGGTCAGGTTGATAGCAAGTTTATTTTGGTGAAGTTTGAAAATCGTATCATAGGCTTAGACCAACATGCTAGTGACGAAAGGATAAATTTAGAAAAGATGTATGGCAGAATTGTCAATGATGCTATGCTACAAAATTATTACAAGCTTGATAAACCAATTTCGTTAGTGTTTGAAAACGAGGAAGAGATTGAGCTGTTATATCAATACCAGTACACATTGAGAATTTGGGGGATTTTTTTCACAATACAGAATCCAAGACTAATCCTTGTAACACATTTGATGGTTATGGTAGCTCAAAGAATTTCTAAAGATTCCGATATCCTTAAAAAGGGAATTTTGGAGTATCTTTATAATATTGAAAAAGGAACCAAACAGATTACAGATTTGGGAACATTGGAAAAAATATCTAAACAGGGGAATCTCAATGTGAATCAAATAATGCAAACACACTGTCCTGCTATCATAGTGGAAACTGCAAAATCTCGAGCATGTCGGAGTGCTATAATGTTCGGCGACCACCTATCTACAGAGGAACAACAGAGGCTCCTTGACCAGCTAGCGTATTGTTGGGACCCTTTTCGTTGTGCCCATGGGAGACCATCGTTGTACCCACTCTGTGTGCTATCTGATGCAGAGGGGATGCACACGTGATGCAGGCCTGACTTGGTTCCCCGTGGGGTCCCGAGCAGTGCAATCAGGTGGGGTACAATTTTATTCGCTGCAGGCGGGGGAGTGCGAGTCCAGAAATGAGACCAGTCTTTCATGCGACAATAGAAGCTGAGCATCCGGATCCTGACTGTAGTCTTTGGTCTTCTAATCTTTCCTTCTAACATATATAGCTATTCATATATATACCCATAACCAACACTCTATTTGGTGTTTTGCATTTGAAACTCAATTTGGACACAATGGCTAGAGATCTACAAAATCATTACTTATTTGAAGTGGCTACAGAAGTGGCAAACAGGGTTGGAGGAATTTACTCTGTCCTTAAATCTAAAGCACCTGTTACAGTTGCAGAGTATAAGGACAGATATATGCTGATTGGTCCTCTCAATTACAAAAGTGCATCTGTTGAAGTTGAAGAATTACCCGTCAAAAATACAGCATTAAAAGCCACATTGGATTCCATGGAATCCAGAGGTATCAGGTACATATATGGTAGATGGTTAATTGAAGGTGCACCAAGAGTTATTTTATTTGATCTTGGCTCTGCTGCTTATAATTTAAATGAATGGAAAACGGATTTATGGAATATTGCAGCAATTCCAACACCAGAACATGATATTGAAAGTAATGATGCTGTACTTTTAGGTTATCTGACTGCTTGGTTTGTTGGAGAGTTTGCTGTTCATCAAACTGAAAAAGCCATTATTTTACATGCACATGAATGGTTAGCAGGTGTTGCCTTAACTCTTTGTAGACAAAGAAAGATTGATTGTTCAACAATTTTTACTACACATGCTACATTGTTAGGTAGATATCTTTGTGCTGGTTCTGTTGATTTCTATAACAATTTAGACAAGTTTGATGTTGACTATGAAGCTGGTAAAAGAGGTATTTATCATAGATATTGTATTGAAAGATCTGCAGCTCATGCAGCTGATGTTTTCACTACTGTTTCTCATATAACTGCATACGAATCTGAACATTTATTAAAGAGAAAACCTGATGGGGTTTTACCTAATGGTTTAAACGTTGTTAAATTTCAAGCTGTTCATGAATTTCAAAATTTACACGCTGAAAAGAAGGAAAAAATCAATGAATTTATTAGAGGTCATTTCTATGGTCAACTGGATTTTAACTTGGATAATACCTTGTATTTCTTTATTGCAGGTAGATATGAATACAGAAATAAAGGTGTTGATTTTTATATCGAAGCATTGGCTCGATTAAATCATAAATTAAAAGCTGCTAATAGTTCTTTAACAGTTATTGCATTCATTATTATGCCAGGTAAGACAAACTCTTATACTGTAGAAACTTTGAAAGGTCAGGCCGTTATTAGACAATTAGAAAATACAATCAAGGATATTCAAGATTCGATGAGTAAAAGACTATTAAATTGGTGTCAAGATCCTCATCATTTTAATGACCATAACAAAACGGAACTTCCTGATTTAGATGATATCTTGAAGGCAAGTGATAGAGTTTTGTTGAAAAGAAGAATGATTGCAATGAAGAGAGATACACTTCCAGCTATTGTTACTCATAACATGATTGATGATGCAACAGATCCAATTTTGAATCAAATTCGTTCATGTGAATTGTTCAATAAGAAGGAAGATAGAGTTAAGATGATTTTCCATCCTGAATTTTTAAATTCTTCAAATCCAGTTTTACCTATTGACTATGATGAATTTGTTAGAGGTTGTCATTTAGGTGTTTTCCCATCATATTATGAACCTTGGGGTTATACACCGGCTGAATGTACAGTGATGGGTATTCCATCAATTACTACCAATCTATCAGGTTTTGGATGCTATATGGAAGATTTGATTGAAAATTCTCAAGATTATGGTATTTACATCGTTGATAGAAGAATGAAATCAGTTGATGAATCAATTAATCAATTAACTGAACAAATGTTTGAATTTACTCAAAAAACTAGAAGACAACGTATCAATCAAAGAAATAGGGTTGAGAGATTAAGTGATTTGTTAGATTGGAAAAGGATGGGTCTGGAATATGTTAAAGCTAGAATGTTATCTTTGAGGAGAGCATACCCTGAAGAGTATAATCAAACAGGAAACCCTTTTGAAAATGATGAAAAAATTAAATTAACTAGACCATTAAGTGTACCAGGTTCTCCAAGGGACAACAAGTATGGAGCAATGACTCCTGGTGACTTAGGTACATTGCAAGAAAATAATGATACAGATTACCTTAATTGGACTCTGAAAGGTGATGATGATGAAGATGTAACTTTAAGAGGTGCTTCTGTTGCCCCAAGTGATCATGAAGATTAAGCATACTATGGACTGTATTTGTAAAATTATCTTTATGTTTCCATGTGTAAGATTAAATTTCCAAAAAATGGTATATTTTATGAGCTTCTGTAATATTAAGGTAGGCCTGACTTTTTATTGGTCGATATGCGATATGTATGCGATTTGTGAAATTTTGTGTAAAGCGAGTAGTAGTTTATCAAATTTGTCTATAGGTATACTCTTTCCTTTCATTATAGCATGCATCTTGCAATTGCATAACAAAAAATAATTTAACATAAAAATGACTAATATTGTTGTTGTCGGTGCAGGTATTCTTGGATTAACCAATGCATTGAATTTATTAGAAAAAGACGAAAAGAATAAAGTTACAATTGTTGCGCAACATTTCCCAACTGACTTTGAATTTAAAAATATTTATACATCACCGATTGCAGGTGCTAACTGGTGTTCCTTTGCTAAAAAGTATGAATTTGATGTTCAAGAAATTGATAAGATTGGTTATCGTAAATTTTACGAGTTTATCAAAAATCGACCTGAAGCTGGTGTTACCCAAAGGATTGATGTTGCATACGTTACACATGAAAAATTTGAAAAAGATGGATACGTTAAAAAATTGCCTTGGTTTGGATATGGTGAATTTGCCAATGAAATTGGATTTAGAGAATTAAATGAAAATGAATTTGATACTAAGAAATTTGCTTATGGTTATGAATTTAATGGAATGGTAATTAGGACAAGTTATTATATGACATTTTTGATAAATGAATGTTGGCGATTAAGTGGAACAGCTGAAGGTTCAAACGCAAGACTTTCAATAAGGAGAGGTACTGTGAAATCACTGAAGGAAGCATTTCAACTACATTCCAGTGGTAATGAAGCTGATTTAGTTGTTAATTGTACAGGATTAAATGTTAGAGAATTAGAAGATATTGAGGAAATTGAAAAGAAAAAAATGTTCCCTATTAGAGGTGTAGTTTACGTTGCTAGGAACACTACCGGAATTACCAAGATTACTTCAGTTGAAGCTGGTTTAAATGATGAAATGTTATACATTATGCCTAGACGTGAAGGTGAACTAATTATTGGTGGTTGTTTCCAAACTGGTAATGAGTCCAAATATGTTGAAGATGATTTACGTGAGAGAATTTTGGGTAGATGCAAACATTATCTTCCACAGTTCAACTGGGATCACTTAGAGATTATTAGACAACAAGTTGGATTCAGACCTGCAAGAAAAGGTGGTTTTAGAATTGAAAGAAGAGGTAGAATCATTCATTGTTATGGTGTTGGGGGTTCTGGATTTCAGTCTAGTTGGGGTTGTGCCGAAAGAGTTGCACAATTAGTATACCAAAATCGTAGTAAATTATAAGTAATTAGTGGTATAATTAGATTATTTTAATATTTTTCAACTCATTTGATGCAATTCTAATACTTTTGATTGTATTTTTGCGTATTGAAACTAAACCAAGTTCCCTTTTTTGATAGTTATCTTTATTATTATAGGATTCTATTGCGTTTGTCACAAGTAAATTTGACTGATCATCGAGTGCAATAAGAATTCCTTCAATGGTTCGACCATCTGTTATATCAAAAAGGTAAGAATGAGAAATCAAGTCCACAGGTTCCATCACACTAAGATTAAACACGATTTATAGAAGCATACTTTGAAGAGTAACTATGTATTGTTAATGAAAACTGAAATTCAATCAGTGCATGCACCGCGAATTTTTCCAAATTTGAATTGGCCTGCAAATTGCATGTGCAAGCTAATTTTGAATTTAGTTTTTGGACAGTTCTTCTCCAGCTTGTATTTTTATGATTTCAGTGTTGGCGTTTTTCCCCGCAATAATTACACAGCAACATGAGCATTATCGACCACTCCTCTATCCAAAGGGTTTCAGAAGACGGCGGTTTAGAGAGCATAACCTTACGCTCCGACCTTGCGGCAAGGTATACTTTCCTCACCGAAACTCTTCTGGAAGGATTAAACCTTATTGAAATTCCATCGTTGTATAAACAGTCTGTGGAACTTACAGACGTGCTCGAAACCAACCAAAGCGAGTCCGAGCTTCTCGTCGAATGGGAGCAACGCTTGAAAGAAGAGGTTGCACAGCTCGAAGAGGAACAACACGAGGAACAACACGAGGAACAAGAGAGAGCACTTTGAATGCCGCGCCGCCGAGCCTCCACGAAGCTCGATTTTCTTCCCTTCACAGAATAATTGGTTTCAGATTTGGCTTTTGCAGCCAGGGAGATTACGATATATCTTTCCGGGTTTCCCGCCCAGCCTGGGGTTTTACAGCTTTATACTCTTTGCTTTTGTATATTAACGACATTCAATCATTATTGCTTGATACACAACTGTGACAATGACTTCTCAAAACAGGAGGATAGAGATAGATGTACGCAAGCTACTTATGAGTGGCTTTGATGTTGCATTAGTTAACGATAATCTTAGGGAATTCTACGTTTGTTTACCAGGACCTGAAGACTCACCTTATGAGGGTGGACTTTGGAAACTTCATGTTGAATTACCTGAACAGTACCCATACAAGTCTCCATCAATAGGATTTGAAACTAAAATATTCCATCCCAATATTGATGAAAGCTCTGGCTCTGTTTGTCTTGATGTTATAAATCAAACATGGTCACCAATGTTCACTCTAATACACATCTTTGAAACTTTTATACCCCAACTTCTTAATTACCCGAATGCATCAGATCCATTGAATGGTGATGCTAGTTCGCTGTACCTCAGTGATAAAGGAAAATACACTCAAAAGGTGAAAGAGTATGTTTTACAGTATGCTAACAGAGAAGAAGTGCTTCAGCAGTTCCGCCAAGAAAACGGAATTGATTGCGATTCTGAAACAGATGATGATGATAATGGGTTTGATGGCGTCCTAGATGAAGTAGAAGAAGCATCTAAAGCTTATAAAGAAAATGCACACGACATTGTGAGGGACAATGATGGCGGTATGAACGATGAAAGTGATAGTGACGATGGAGGAGAAGACGAAGATGATGATAGTTTAGGTATGGATTTATAATGATTTAATTAATATATATATGTTAAGGTTTAGGTTGATTTGTTATCTCTCACATATATGGTAAAGCTAACCAACTAAGCTTGCAGTCCATTTAAAATCGCCGAGAGAAGAGATCTATTTTTGGCCGGATCGCGTAGTCCGTAGAACTAAATTCTCTCGTTTGGTGCTAACTGATTTGGTGTGACAAGGGCTTTCGGAGTCTGCACGCTTGAAGTTTATTGTCAATACCGCAGCCTTAACACAGGGAAAACCTGCTGAAAGGAGAAATGACTGCGTTAGAGAAACGGACAAAAATAGAGAGGCGAATTTCTTTACAAACTACTAAAAGAGATGCGCAACAAGTTGTACCTCCAGATATCATTCACTCAATTGTTAAACATCAAATAGTACTTTTTGAACATAAATTAGCTAAATTTAAACATGTATATAAAAATGAATCGGATTTATTGAGAATTAATAAGATCACCAGTGACTGGATCTATGTGGCCAGCAATTATTGTGTCTTTTTAGCTGACATCGATCCAACTTTATGCGCCGAAATGGCAATTGAATTATTTACCGCCTTTTACCTAATTTTAAAACTTGCATTTAAAAAACTAACTGCATTTGAATACAACAATTTATCAAATGCAGATAAAGGTCATATCAATATTTTTTATCAAAATTACAATGAATTACTTAAAAATTCAAAAGCGCCATATTTTAGTACTGTTGTTACTGAAACGGATAAGTTATTAATGAATCTTCAATTTGAGTCAAAAAATAGTAAAAAATTGAATGCATTCAAAAGGTTAAGTCTTGATCCCAAACTTGCTAATTCATTCCAATCTCCTTCTGATTTATACCCTCAATTTGGCGATGACGACGATGAAGATACCGATTCTGATGAAAGATCTTACTTACATTTATCAGAGAGTGGTGATGATAATCATTCTTCAGCAGGTAATCTTATATTACCTGATTCCGGATCTGACGATTCATGCGATAAAAGTTTGCCATTAAATAGTATAGATGGGCCGACATTAAACTCTCTGAATACATCATCCGTTGTCTTGATCAATATTAATAATCAGAATATTAAATCACGAAATAGGAAAATCATTACTATTAATCCATCATTCATTCAAAATCCAAAATTTTATGAACAAAATGTGTTTCCTTTCATCGCATCTGACATGAAGATTGTTATATTTTCAGAATCTACACACATTACTCATATGGAACTATCAGTTTCAAAATTTCTTCACAATGCACATTTTAAGAACTTATACTGGTTACAAGGTGGTCTGAAGACTTTTATGCAATATTTTACATCTCCATTAATGAAATCAACAATAACACCAAAATTACCATCATTAGATGAGTTTGATTCACCCAATCGTCAAAAGGCAAGTAAGAATAATACTATTAATTTCTTAGAAGTACCACCTATTCCGAAAGCCAAACCCCTTTTACCTACGAACGGTTTTTTCTACAATAATTTAACAACTAATGATGTAATTCAAAGCTCTACAGCTGTCGACATACAACATCAGAAGCAACTAGCTTCTACTGAAAACAAATTAACGAAAAACTTGAATAGACCACAAACGTCTTTGCCACTTTCAGCATCTTCCCAAGCTATGATTCCCGGTTCTTATGGATCGTTATCTACACCGTCCATGACCTACTCAGAAATGAAATTACATTTTAAACCTTTGGTAACTTTGAAAAACATGGGCTCAACTTGTTATATTGATTCATTGATTCAATGTTTATTTTCACTTAAAGAATTCAGAGATTTTTTTATTGATGACGATATGATAAAGATGTACTTGATGAATCTGAAAAATACTTCAAATGGGAAACAATTGCCACTGACTTCAGCATTTCATGAACTCTTCAATGTTTTTTATCAAAAATCACCATCTGGTTCATTACCACCTTTGATTGATATGACTAGATTTTTGTCAGTTATTGCGAAACTTAATCCATCTTTATCAATTCCTAATGAACAGCAAGATACCTCTCAGTTTTTATACTTTATTTTAGACGAGTTACATACTGAACTAAAACTGACCGCTGATATTGCTTCACAGTTAGGATTTGTCAAGGTTGATTATTCAAATTCTGAAAGCAGACAATATAATGATTGGAAGCTTAGTACATTGCAAAAAGAAGGCTTTAGCTTTATTCAAAATCTTTTTAACATCAAAGAATCAGTTGTCATGAAATGTGAAAGATGCGGATATAAAAGTATCAGGTATGATACATCTGTTATGGTTCATTTGTCAATAGAAGATTCAAGTACGTCATTGTTGGATATAATTCAGCGAAATTTCTATTCCGAAGAAATGAGTGAAAAATTGGGTAACGCATGGGCATGTGATGGATGCAAAAAGGCAGAAAATGATCTAGAGAAACTTCAACAAAAGCTCGAAACGCTTTTTGAAAGTAAAATTGAGAAAGAAAAGTTAAAAGAGAGGGAACCCCTAAAGGAAAAGAAAAAGAGAAATTTCTTCAAGTTTACTAACAAACATACAAATACTAATCCTAACCTTTTAACGAACGAAGATTTAACGTCAAGCATATCAGCGTTTGATACAATTGATCATCAATTAACGGATTATGAAAAATCAGAATACAACAGGCTTGCTGAGATTTTTACGAAAGAGAAAGTGGCATTCAGATCAGTTGAACTGATTGAATTGCCAAAGATACTTGTTTTTTGTCTGTCTGTTTTTAATTCTAATGGCAAAGATGCCAAAACTACACTAAAAAATCTGCAATTTCCTGAAGTTTTAGACATGGGCTTTTCAAAATGTAAGAAAAAGTATAAACTTAATTCTTGGATTGATCATTGGGGTGCTAATTCCCACTCAGGTCATTACACCGCAACTATTAGTTTTGAAGGAGACAAATGGATTACATGCGATGATGATAAATTGGGAAATCCAAGTAAAAAGACTGGCATTGTAAAAGATAGCAATGTTTATTTATTATTTTATGAATCTTTAAAATGTTTATAGTGTAGAGTAAAAGGATAAAGTACAAATTTATATGTTTATGCTACATCAGTACACCTTAGAGAAAAATCGTGGTGACTTCATCTAAACGTCCTGTAGTTAACATCTTAGTTAGTCTCTACTGTAGTACACTATTATATAGTTCTCTTAAAGCCCATCAAATCAGACCTCGTTACAGTTATAGTTTAAGAAGTAACAAAGTATTGGAGGCTCAAGCCTTAACTTGCACGCGCATGCATGTGTGAATACATCGATAATGTGTGCATGCGCATGTACAGATCTAGAATTTTTTTTTCAATATTGATATTCATGAAACAAATATTGCAAAATAGTTCAACCAATCTACGTTTTGTTGATTGTTTTGTTTTAGAGACACAAAGGGAAACAAGATCTGGTAATAATGTCAATAATTTCCATAACAATACCTTCATCATCAACTTATAGGCTAACTGATATCAGAGAGGAGGAAAATGATGTTAATATGGAAGATACAAGTGATCAAGATAATGAGGAACTTGATGAATTTTTGAGTGCAAAGCAACGAAAGATGATTGGATTGCAAACAAGTGATATAGTGACACCAGGAGAATTAATTACGGGCGATGCAACATGGATGAGAGGACATGGTACATATTTCCTTGATGAAAATACATATTCATCTGTTGCTGGTACAATTTTAAAAGTTAATAAACTATTGGCCGTTGCATCATTTAAAGGGAGGTATAGACCAGAAACCGGTGACCATATTATTGGTAGAGTTATTGGTATAAGTAATAAAAGATGGAGAGTTGAGCTTGGTGCGGAACATGCAGGTGTTCTATTGTTAGGTGCAGTTAATCTTCCAGGTGGTGTATTGAGACGTAAAAGTGATTCAGATGAACTACAGATGAGGATGATTTTAAAGGAGGGGGATTTACTTAATTGTGAGGTTCAAAGTACATTTTCAGATGGTAGCGCAAGTTTGCATACTAGATCGTTGAAGTATGGTAAATTAAGGAACGGTATGTTTGTGAAAGTCAGCCCGTCATTAATCATTAGAACAAAAAATCATATGCATGAATTACCAAGCGGTGTTTCTGTTATCCTAGGTGTGAATGGATATTGCTGGATTTACAAGACGAGAAATAACTCTACTACCTCAACAACGAATAGTTCAACAGGTAAAGTACAGAGTGCGCTCAATGCTGCAAATTCAAAAGGAGGATATTCTGTTGGTATGGGTAGCATAAGCATAACTAGGTTGGAAGAAGAAAGTTCATGGGAAATCTACAGTGATACGAATGACTCAATCAATGCAAGTATAAAGGAGAAAATTTCACGTTACAGATGTTGCTTAGTTGCATTAAATTTCTGTAATATATCAATTGATGTAAAAAGACTAGTGAAGTCATATGAGATCAGTTTAGGTTATGGAGATGTGAACAACTTGACCAATGAAGACATTAAAAAATCTATTGGTGAAGACTTGTTGAATAGTGAAAGAATGAGAGGGGCTGATGTTTAACTCTGTATCTTGTATAATTTAGTAGTTTATGATATAAAGTTTAGGAGATGCAAAAAAAGTTTACTTTTATGGCAAGAATCAAATTTTAGTAATGGCCATATTTTAGATATGCATTAGGCTGCTTTAAAACCCAATATCGCTGTTGAGATTTTGTAGAAATACTTTGAAATTGGTTAGGATTTTATTTAACCTTTTCTAGAAAAAAAGCGGACATATATATTATATTGTGTCCCAAAAATGTCTGATATTTTTTGGAGAAATCTAACTGTTACAAAAGTTTTGATTTAAGGGAGTCTAGAACAGAACAAAATATGACCAGATTGTTCGACAAATAGTTAATTCTTTAGCATTTGAGCAGAATACAGCCACATGTTTTAGAACAGGTCAATATAGACTCTAGGCTATAAAGAAAGGAAGGGCTTTAAGTTTGCCGATATACAGTTTTTATAACTTTGCCAGGAGATTGTTATCGCCGTTTAGAATATCTGATGATCTTTCTTTTTCATAAAATTTCCCGCACACTACCGGATTTAAATTACGTAACGGCTGAGAAGAATGTCCATTTTCCGAAGAGAATTCAACCTTAGCCCATGTCCAGGGAAGAGAAGCTGGCTTATAACAGGCATGATTGAAATAAGCTGTCGTATAACCTTATTCACTAACAAGAAAGGAATTCTTTTTACAAACTTAATTGTATTGATTGACTCATTTAGTATTCTACTGTTTACATCATGATCATTGAATTTTGGACTTGTAAAAAATTCTTGAACTCTTGTAAAGCTACAGAATTAGAGTTCGTGCGGTTTGATTAATACCGGTACTACAAAAATTCAACTATTTTCGTGCATTTTAAAAAAAAATTGCCTACCCTTCTCTGATATACAATACCGTAGTTCAAAGAACTTTTTTTTTATTGTTCTAACAAACTAATACGTTTGCTCGGCGATAACCTCATATAGATCACGTATAGTTGTTTTTTCAGGTAATCCGCCAGCAATAGATAATTTTAACCACTCAAATCATTCTAAGAACTGTCTGACGTTTTAGAACTGACCTCAGAACAATACTTGACCGTTCAAGAATTGACTAGATCTATTTTAAAATACAATATTACGTCCCGATACATGCACCCATAAAGAATAGGAGCATTGTAGAAAAAGGACTGGAATCTGCTCACTCTAAGTTATTTAGCCCCCCCTGCCTTAATTGTGTCTTTATACAGTTTTCTATTTTTTATTGTTTGTCCAAAGAAAGTGCGTAAGTGCATGCACAGACAGATCCGTAGCAAGCTTGAGAACAATCCCAAACCGGAAATGTTCCTTTTTTTCGAACTAGCGATTTACGTGGTAATTTTTTAGTTTCAAACTTGCATTGTTTTTTGTTGTGCGAGGTCTAGAGATATTACGGCATCTGGCAACTTAAATTTAGCTCCTAATTGCATTATGTCTTTCTCTAAGAACTACGCCTAACCAAGCGTCTAGAACGTATGAATCACATTTGCACCACATAAACAAAGTACATGATTATTAAAGGGTACATTTGAGACAAAATAATAAAGCTCACTATTTGTTTTTACCCTCATTGTATTATCTCCACGCAGATCACATAATGTATATTTAGTTGACCTATACCAGTAAGGAATTTATAAAGAATTACACAGTATTGTAATTGGTTATCTCACAACATACCAAAACTTCTGGAATACTTTGGTAAAATTTTAGGAATTGATTTTTTTCACTCTTAGTGACAAACGTCGTCGTTTAGAAGATGCTAGTGTCGTGTACCGGCCGACAACAGGGACTGGAGGAAGATCCCCTGGCACTTGCAGGAATTATAACTTTGACACACGTCACCCAGATTTAGCCGCTTAAGTCGATTGGAAAGGCGCGGTACGATTGATTATTATGTTATTGTGCATGAAGTCAGTAAGGCTTGCCATTTGAAATTGCCAGTTCTAATTGGAGAACTATTTACACAAACTATCCGAATCTAATATTTAGATGATCTTGTAATATAACTTGGCTTTGGCAAAAAAATATGTATTTAGTTTTCCTCTTTTCTGTTTGAATAGCAGAAGCATCTTTGCATTGGTCAAACAAAATTAGAAACTAATCATGCGTATACTTCCCACTAGTTGCATACTGTTGGGTCTACTGCAGCATTGTTTTGCTGTTATAGATCAACAGATTCAACAATCTGTTGATGGATGTTCCGTTGCCGGAAATTTACAAAAAGGTTTAACTGGTACAATCTATCAAATGCAAACTCAACAATCAATTTTCACAGATCAAGCTAGTTTTTATGAAAATGGTGCTTATTCTGCCAATTCAAAAGGTTCATTTGTCAACACTCAAGGGTTGGACTTTAATTTTGGTCCTGATATTTCCCAGATGTATGGGGTTGAACTTGAAAACCCTTCATTTGTTTTAGAAGAAACTGGTCTTTTTCAAGGTATGTTTTTGCAACATTTTTTTTCCTCTTACCGAATTTTTTACTAACACTCCATATTAAACAGCTCCTGAAACCGGCCTTTACAAGTTTGTATTGTCAAATATAGACGATGGTGCAATGGTTTTTTTTGGTGACAGTGCCTTCGACTGCTGCTCAGGTACAATGAATGTTGGTTCAGGTGGTTTATTGTTTGGTTTTAAAAAGTCAAACGACGATAGCAATCCTTCTTATACCTCTTGGATTCATATGGAAGCAGGTAAACTTTTTCCATTCAAGATTGTTTATTTCAATGCTATGTCTGCGGGCTCCATCTCCTTGAAGGTTACAACCCCACTTGGAACAGAATCATCGTTGGACAGCTTTCTCTTTCAACCTTCAAGAGATAATTGTCAGGCTGAAGTTGCTGAAAGTGTTTACTCTATCAAAACCTCACTTATTCACTCTGAGGGCTTTTATGGTGTTGACATTTCAACAACCGTCGAAACTTTAGATAATACTCCAGTTATTGTGGAGTTAGTGACATATGATACAATAGGAGCACGTGTTACTAGTACAATGTTTTATGATGGTACAACAACTAGTACAGCATCGACAGCTACATTTTATTCTTCTGGTGTTTATGGTCAGGTTTATGAATCATTTTTAATCTATAGACCTCACCTAGTGACAACTACTATCTATGATATGCCATATGGTAACACTAGAGCAATAACTGATGCCAATCTTATTTCTGTGACACTTCACTTACCAGTTCCATCAACCTATGTCACACTAGCAGACAGTCCATCTACTAAAACAGTAGTGTTTGAGAAAGATGGAACTTTGACCACTCAAGTCAATATTGGTGTCACAAAATTTGCTACGGGATATTACCTTGTAAATAATTATAAAGGGCCAATTCCTTCAACTACACTAGACTGGCAATCAAGCTGGGCAATCCTAATTGCAACCACTGCTGTAACTACAACAATAACGGTTGACATTATGAGTACAAGTAAAGAATTAATTGATTTTACCACCTATATGCATAATGGACAGCTAACAACAGGTTATTATGCAACAAAAAAAGTATTAACTCCAGGAATTTCCGTTACTGAGTTCTGGACAGGAACAACCACTAGAGTTACGTCGTCCTTTTTGGCCACTAGAACTGATGCACAGGGTCAACCACATGGTGTTTGGTCTGTACGTTATATGATTCCTGCATTAAGCACAACCGTTCAGACCGCTGCTGTGGATTCTACTACTACTGTTACCCAAGATGATACAACATATGTAACTGTTGCTGCAACAACAATTCAGACTGTTATTACATACACAAATAAGGCTGACTTCAAGACAGATTACTTTACAACTCAAATTCTTGATAATGGTCAACCTGGATGGGCTCACGTTTATGTCTATCCATCACCAGTTATTACTCCAATAGAATATGGAGAAACAACAACATCCATTTCTACTCAGTGGATTGTAGATGACAAACATAACACTTTGGGTTGGAAAGAATACCAATATGTTCCCGAATATTCCATTTCTTACTCGTTTTGGAACAATGCTTATACTTCTACATCTATTATTCCAACTGTTTCCCTTGGGGCAAACGGTGTACCTATCACCTCAACATATAAACTGGTTCAAAGACCGGAGGTATTAACTTCTACTGCCTACTGGACTGGTACGGAACCTACACTATCATATACAGACCATGTTGTCCTCGGCGATAACAATATGTACATTACCAGTATTCTTGCTGTTGTTCTAGAACCACAGCCTACTGCTGAAATCACAGATTGTTTTTCAAACGTCCATACAGTGATTTGTTCTGGTCAAAAATCTACAGCTGAAGAAGATGCTGTTGTCACAACTACAATTTGTGAACTGCCACCTTACTTAGTGGGCAAATTTGATCCTGTTGTGACTAGCACTACTTTAACTATCAATGGCGTTATGACTACTGTCCCAATAACCAATGTTGCCGATGCGGATGTGACATGTTCTACTATCATAGAAATCACAGATATTGATGGTTCTGTCGGTGATGCTACTTGCACATATGGAAGCACCGAAGTTGCAGTTTTCGAAACAAGTACTTTAGCTCTGACAACTTCATGTTCTATGCCTGAAGGATTTGATGGTACCTTTGCACCAACAGAAACAACTTCAACTGTTTTAGATGGCGAGTCTACATCAGTGATTACAGTCACCAATGGTATAGTTCCACTTATTTCTCATTCTGCTTCAACCACTTCTATTCAGTTTACCAATTGTGCTTTGGATCTTGAAGATGCTGTCTGCGTGATCAGTACCACTGTTGCAACTGTTGATGCTGTTGCCGCTACAGGATATACAACCACTTGTGAATTACCCGAAGGAGTCACCGGTAGGTTTGTTGAATCTACCGCCTTATTCACATATATCAAGGATGCTGATACTAGTGCAGTCATGACCGTAACGAATCTCGTTAAACCAGAAATCACCTGTGCCATTGTTACCACTGTCACTGATCCTCTTGGCAGTACCCATGTTGCAACATGTTTAGTTACACCTACAAATTCTGAGACTGTTGATATTCCTGTTACCTCGTGTAGCATGCCAGAAAGTGTTCCGGGCACTTTCCTGACTACAACGTCTACTACAACAGTTGGCGATGATGGCAATCAAACTACTATGACTGTTACTAATACTGTGGTGCCTTCATTTTCTGATGTTTTCATAACCAAAACACTAACTAACCCTGAAGGAAATGTTGGCGAAGCTACATGCACATTGAATCTTTCAACATTTTCCGGCACTCCACCAATTTTTGTCCCTACCACCACATGTTCTATGCCAACCGAGCTTGTTGGTGAATTTACCCCTACTGTTTCCACTACTACAGTCGGTGATTCTACATACACTGTTACCAATGTTGATGTTCCAATTTTCTCCGGCGGATTGATTACGAAGACTGTGACAGACCCAACAGGTAAAACCGGTGAGGCGATCTGTACTATTAACTTCACTACTACTTCGTCGGCCACAGTTCCAACAACGTTATGCCAGATGCCCGAAAATATCGATGGTGGTTTCATAACAACAGAATCTACCACTGTATCCGGTGATGTTACTATAACTGTGACGAATACTGATGTACCAACATTTGCAGATGTAACCTTCACTTCACCTGTTGCAGATAATATTGGTAATTCCGGCGACGCATTATGTACTGTGAATTACTCCACTTTGGAAACAGTACCTGTTCCAACCACTACGTGTTCCATGCCACCTGCTATTAGTGGTGATTTCAATACTACTACATCAACCACTGTTGTAGGACAATCCACTTACACTATTACAGATAAAAATGTTCCAACGTACACTGGAGTTAACACCTTTACCACCAGCGTCACCAACCCAGCAGGCACAACCGGTGTCGGTACTTGTACTATCAACTCTACTACGGTTTCCGTTGGCACCACCTCTGTGAACATTCCAACCACTTCTTGTGAGATGCCACCAGACATTGGCGGCTCGTTTATTCCAGAAGAGTCCACTACTGTTGTTGACGGCACCACTGTCACTGTGACCAACGTCGATGTTCCAAC
>JBBJZV010000034.1:0-19247 GCA_039700735.1 Pichia pseudocactophila
CCCCCCCCCCCCCCCCCCCCCCCCCCCCCCCCCCCCCCCCCCCCCCCCCCCCCCCCCCCCCCCCCCCCCCCCCCCCGCCCCCCCCCCCCCCCCCCCCCCCCCCCCCCCCCATGTATCACTTCAGGAAACAGCAAACTACTATACTTGCAGGGAGGACATCTGTGCACCGAGACTGAAGACAGAAACCGGAGACTCCCGGAGACTCCCGGAGGGAGGGGCAACGATCGGATGAAACCGGAGACTCCCGGAGGGAAGCAGTGGGGATCACGTGAGCGACACGTGACCATTGTGGTGTCACGTGCAGGTCACGTGCGCGTGTTTCACGTGACCCCTGTCTTCATTCAGGCTCCCTGTCTCGGCCAAACTCATGCACTGTCCCTACAAGCTGTTCCCCCGAGCCCGCGCTGTAATTTTTTTCGCCCCTCGCTCCTCGCCCCTCGCCCACTCGCCCCGCAACCCAACAACTCTGTTCTCGCTGAGCCGCGCCGAGCCGAGCGTGTAGTTTAGACTGCAGCTCTCTCGCTCGTCGGGGAAACTTTGCAATTGTGTCCCCCTGGGCCACAGACTGGGGGCACTGGGCCACTGGGCCACTGGGACACTGGGGCCCAGCAATTTGCAATTTGTCGGGCCAACTCGTGCTGAGACCGCCCCCGGATGGCCCGGACTGAGACACTCTGGGGGAAAAAAGGACATCCAAAAGATCTTATTCAGTTGGGACACTGTACATTCTGGGAGCATTATTAACATTCTGTTGAAATTTGAGTTTATTTTTCAACTTGTAAATATACTGCAGCTAGTTCTTCTTTTTTCTGTTTCCAACATCAACTGTTGTTTGTTGTTCTACTTTCTAGTTCTAACTCCTTCTTCTTCTTCTTCTTCTTCTTCTGCATCTTTAGCTAAATAATACTTTGCTTTATTTGTTAATTTTCTTACCCCTTTATTATTCACTTCCCCTACCTCATCTTAACAATTACCAATGTCAACAAATTCTTCACTCATAGAAAGTGTTATTCAATGGGCATATCATCCTGATTTTAATACTTTTACAATCCCAAATTTCGATAAACCAATCCCTAAATGGCCATTCCAAACAGATTCTCATTTCCTTAAAGATATTTTTTATCCATTCTCTTTAAATGGTTTAACTCCAATATTTATTGCAATTACTTATTTCTTAAGTGTTCATCATTTTAATAAAATCTTACTTAAAAGACAAATAAATCAATTTAAAAAACAAAATCCTGATACTAAATTACCAAAAAATTTAAAATCTCTTAAACCAGCTCCTTATGCAATAGCAAAGACAAAATTATTTAAAATTTTAGTTTTAATTCATAATGTTTTATTATGTATTTATTCAATTTGGACTTTTATTGGTATGACTTCAACAATTCATAAATTATCACAATCAATATTCCCAAAAATTTTCTCTTCAATTAAATCTTCACCAATTTCAAAATTTGAAAGTTTTTGGCATGCAATTTGTAATAATAATGATTCAGTTAATCAAATTTGGTCAAATAATTCTTCCTTACAAACAATGGGTTTAACATTTTATGCTTACTTATTTTATTTATCCAAATATTATGAAATTCTTGATACAGTTATTATCTTATTAAAGGGTAGACCTTCATCACTTTTACAAAGTTATCATCATTCAGGTGCAATCTTATGTATGTGGTCAGGTACTAGATATATGTCTGCTCCAATTTGGATCTTTGTTGTCTTCAATTCTTTCATTCATTCTTTAATGTATGCTTATTTCTCATTATCTTGTATTCATATTAGATTACCAAAATGGTTTAAACAATCTTTAACAACTTTACAAATAACTCAATTTGTTTTAGGTGGTTCACTTGCGGTTGTACATTTATTCGTTCGTTATTATGATACCGTTAATCAAAAATTTAATAGTTGTGTACCAACAAGTGAAGAAGCTTTAGCAATTTACATCAACGTCTTGTATTTAACCCCATTAACTTTATTATTTGCTGCATTTTATGTCGATTCTTACAAAAAGAAACATGATCTAACCAAAAAGAATGCTTAATACTCTGTATGTATAAATATATAATCACAAGTATCTATCTATAGTCTAACCAGTTTACATTTAGTCGATATCTCAAATTTTCAGCCCCACATGCGACAGGGCCCGCTGTTGTGGTGGAAAAAAAAAACCTTGGTACATAATAACCAATAGCTATTCTCGAATTTCACACCACCTACTACCTCTACCTTCCACAACTTTTCATTAAATTAATAGTTCAATAACTATTAACTGACACATATCAATATGGTTTTACATTATCAAAGCAAACATACATATAATCATACTTTTGAAACTGTCACATTAGCTTATTTTAATCGATATCCAAATCCTTATTCAGCACATGTTAAATCAACTGATACTTTAGAAGTTTATATTGATGAACTTGGTAGACTTCATCAAATTAAACTAATAAAGAAAAGTGGTCGTTTACCAAACTTTGTTAAACCTTTTCTTGGTAAAATTACAACAAGTTGGATAATTGAAAATACAATTGTTGATCCAAATTCAAAGGAATTGTTAACTTACAATTGTAATCTTGATCATCGTAAAATTATAAGAGTTGAAGAATATAATACTTACAAATATGATTTTAATAAAAATGTTACAAACTCTTTAGTAACAGTTTTATTTAGTTCAGGTTTTACTCAACGTTTTGGTTTAGGTTTAAATATTAAGGATAGAATTGAAAATTGGTCACGTAAAAAATTCTCTGATAACCTCCTACGTTCAAGGGAAGGTCTTAATATAGTTATGGAAAACGTGAAGGAAAGACTTTTAATTGCAAGAAAAAGTACTCCTTCTAATCATTACATATCATAAATTTAGCATATTATATACACATATTTTATAGACAATTTAAGCAAAACTTAAATCCCAACCTAGTGTCTTCACAATTGCATGCCAATCAATAAATTTGTCACCCTTACAATTGAGTTTCCAAATATATCTAATTATAATTTGACATCTAGCAACATTTTTCCATCTATACCTTTCAATAAATGCAGCAAATCTTTTCTTCATTGCAAATCGATCAGATCTTGTAACACAATTCATACCTGCAATAAACATTGGCAAACATAAACATGCTTCAAATTCAGATCCTAATAAAACATCCAATACTTTAATTAATTCTCCAGTAAGCATCTGAATCTCAATACTCCCAGAATTCACACGTAATACTGATTGTCGAAGGTGAATACGTGCAGTTATTTGGAAACATTCAAATATTGTCAATTGAAGTTCTAATTCACTCGGTGTTACATCCGGTGATAGTTTCGGCTTTACTGAAAGAATCTTCTCCTCAATCTTCATACATTCACTCATTATTCTTTCAAGTTTTTCAGCGGGAACATTCTCATTATCATCTTCTTCTTCTTCATCTTCTTCATTCCCATCACTATCGAAATCATCATCAACTTCAACTTTAATCTCCCTAACAATATCTTCCACAATGGAAGAAGTACTAGATGACTTTCCTCCCTCACGATCACTAATCGTTTCCTCAATTGGAGATTCACATACATTGACAAAAATCTTGTTCCTATCTGCTCTCTTCCGCTGTTTAGTCATTTTCTGCACTTCTGCAACCAAAGTGTTAATCTCAGCAAGTAATTTAAATACAGGTGATGATATGCCGTGAAGTGGATCAGTAAATTCAAGCTCATTAGACTTACTCCACATCTCCTCATATTCGTTCAAATCAAAATGAATTGTTTTCTCGTCGGTAACTTGAATAGCTGTAATATCATGATACGCGTAGTTCGTAACAAGGAAATGTTCATCCTTACTCTCACTAAACTTCTTCAATCCACCTTTCATGCGAATCAACTCTGCACCGTATTTTAAATACTTGGTCCATCTGGAAACGTCACCTTTACAAATTTCAACACCACAAAGAATAAGAAATGCAGCAAGTCTCATGTTTATCAAATTATCACGTTTCAAAGTACTCAACTCTAAATTCTCATAAACTTCACTCTCAGCATCAATAATAGGCTCTCGTACAAGACTTTCATCTGTTTCATCAACAGCATCATACATCCCTTCTTGCTTAATATAATCACACGAAATAAAAGGTCGTTTCTGTAAATGTTCTAATGCAAGCTTAATGTAGTAGTTTCCTTGGTTCACCATAGTTTCTCCACCCATATGAAAGGCACTCCACGCTAATATTCCATACAAAACTGATTTGTCAACATGTGCCATCGGTAGAAAAGTATTCAGATACATATTCTCCTTCTTTGGTGCAGAACAAACTATAAAACTCAACCGATCACGATAGTATTCATAAAGTGTCTTACCTAAATCGGATAACGTAGCTAACGTACTGCTCTGCACAACAGAAGGATTTACGTAAAGTTCAGGTGCCTTCTTTGTATGATATCGCACAATTTCTGTTACCGTATCTGTATCTTTCAAATTGGATTCATGAACATGCTGCATACCTTGTGACTCATTCACAGCACCATTCAATGTCTCCGTATCCAAAATCTGTGCTTCATACTTAAACGGATCTTCAAACTTGAAGTGTTCTTGTAAAAGGCGTGGGAAACTGTTGGAAAAGATATCTGTAAATGCATCCTCTTGCTCAATGAACTGAGCAGTTGGCCGCTGATTTTCACTACCATTAACATATTCCATTTCCTGATGTCGCCCAACATCATTTTCTAAAACTAGTTGTGGTATTTCGGTTGTACTTATAGGTGTCATGCCGCTTCCCAAACTTGCGAATAAGGAAGGTGAAAATTTGTTTTCACTTATTGATAAACCTTTATCAGATATAAAGTTCGGAGATACTCCAGCATTCTTTTTTTCCATAGAAAGAAAATCAATATAACTTTTAAACTGTATATTGTTATCCACAGAATCATCATTGTTTGTGGATTCAGAGTATGAAGATAATTGATGGGTCACATTAGAGAATAAATTCATATTTTGAAAACTTGTACTAGCCATATCCATAGCTAATGGATTAAACACAATCTTCTTATTCAAATTACTTTTCTTCTTCTTGCTTACTTTCTCGTGTTTCTTTTCTCGTTCCTCTAAACCATTAGCATCACAAGTTTCAATTTTCTTCTTCTTTCTTATACGAGACTTACTAACCTGTTCAACAACTTCCATTGTCTCTTTCAACTGTTTGATCTCCTCTTTAGTCATGTAGTCTTCAATATAAGCGCATCTCCGATTAAGTCGATAACAAGCTGTACAGATAGGTTTCACTTCATCACATCTCTTCTTTCGTATCTTGCATGTAATACAACCATTTGAAGAACGTTTCTTAGAGTCTTGATCACTACTTTCCCTAAGTTGACCATCTTGAAAGCTAAAGTTCGAGTAAAATGTTGACATTCTAAGATTAATTCTTTCGTGGCGTAAGTTCAGAAGTGTTGGATTTGTTCCAAGCTTCGGAAGTGGTATTCAGTAGTAACTGATATGGAACAAAATAAACACCGTGAATTCTGATCTTCTTTGTTGGTTTCAACGAGGAAAAGATTTCAGTGATAAAATCATCAGTTTTCGTTATATATAAATTGTTCGATTTAGGAACTATTCAAATTCGCTATCTTTTACATACACACATATTATATATGCATGTAACAATGGTTCTAGTTTGAATAGAATATTACAGTTATAATTAGTTTATGAAAAGGAAGAGATTTTCTAGATTATGGAATTATAATACAAAACCAAAGATTTGGTAACAAAATCCCATGAGATAGGATCAAAAAATATGTAGGTACCTTCTTCAGTTCCTATACTAGTTTGCTTTGGTTCTACACTTGTATCTTTTGTAAGCCAGACTTGTAATTCTTTGTGAAACCTCCAGTTTCTATAAGTAAGCTCTCTAGATGCTAGTTCTTGTAGAATATCTCTTGGTTTGGTGTAGAATATGAAGAACAAAGTTAGATCATTGAATTGTGGCATAAGATCTTCCAACGGTATTACTTCACTCGGGCTAATATTAAAACTTTCTGGTTTCTTGTATATTGGTTCCACTTCAGATCTGCTGGTCTCTAGCCAGGGTGAGGCAAGTGTTTTACATAAAGCTTTAGTTTTGTTATCGGATGATAAATCTAAACCTAACATATTCAAATCCATACCTTTGGCTATATTGTTTTGATCAGTATCATCCTGCCTCAGTAGAGACGTTAGAGCCTGGAGTCCAAATTTTTCCATTGGATCCTTGTTGTCATCATCTTCGTCACCCGTTAAGATAATGTTGGAATTCGCTCTGTCATTTGTATGCGTAGTCAATCCGGGTGGAGCAGGCAATTCTGTCATACTGGGATTTCCACCAGATCCTTCATCCCCATCTGTGGTTGTATTCCTCAAAATTGTAGAAGTACTGAAACCATTAAGTTTAAGTATATTTTGCTGTTGAATCTGCTCAGGTGTCAATTCAGCTTTTTGCTGACTTTTAGACAATTTCGAAGTTTGTGATCCAGACCTTTCGGTAAGTTGAGATTCTGGCATGCTAAATGAGGGCTTATTAAGTTGGTTTTATTTATTGATAAAGGCTTCTTGCGAATTTTAGTTCAAGTTAGTTCTGGTTATAGTATTTTTCGATCAACGTTACAGATTCCTGAGAAGGTTGGGCATGCAAAACGACTTTACATCGCGGAGTGGTGGTCAATGTAGATTTTTTTCTACAAGCTTTGATTCAAAGCATAACTAAATTGATGATACTACACCTATATATATAACGGACAGCCTCAAAATCATCTCAATAGAAATGAGTTATAGAAAACTTCCGAATTTAATTATAACAGGTACTCCTGGTTGTGGGAAAACTTCTCATGCAGAAGAATTTGTATCGCAAAATCCAGAATTTCAGCATATCAATGTTAGTGAATATGCCAAGGCTAATGGTTGTATAGAAGGTTACGATCGAGAAAGAGATAGTAGTATAGTTGATGAGGACAAGTTGCTTGATCTTCTTGAACCACTTGCTGAAAAAGGTGGACTCGTTATTGATTGGCATTGTTGTGAAATTTTCCCTGAGAGATGGATTGATTTAGTTGTCGTTGTCAGATGTGATAACACCATCCTTTACAAGAGATTAGAAAAGAGAGGGTATAAGCAAAGTAAGATTACTGAAAATGTGGAATGTGAGATCATGCAAGTCCTCCTCAGTGAAGCTCTCGATAATTACAACCAACAAATTGTTGTGGAATTACAAAGTGAAGATTTGGATTCACTCGATAGCAATGTAAGCAGACTTAAACAGTGGTTTGAGATGTGGAAGGAAAACAACCCTGAAGGTGTTTCAAATGATCTCGAATAAACTCATTTATTAACGAGCTCTTTTCTTATTATCTATTGAAAGTTTTAAATAGACTATGTACAAATATAATGATGCATTTTTTCTCCTTTTTTCGCAAACAAATCAACATCTCTATTTACCAATCTTGATTCTTAATGCTCTTTGTGCCTTTCTTCTCTTTCTCAACTTGTGCTTCTTCATTTTGAGTCTCCTTTTTCTTAACACAGAAGTCATGATCATTTCAGTTGGGCTATTTTCAAGAATAGGTTCAATCTTCTCTAAATTTTTAACGATGTCAAAATTGAAAGTGGTACTTTGCGATGGTTGTTTCATAATTTGTATTTGCTTTTGAAATTGTGTAAACATAGGATTAACAGGGGCACGCATAACTACAGGTTTGATAGTCATGGTAGATGCCATTCTGGCACCAAACGTAGGTAACAAGTTGATTGTATTTTTGAACATAGTTGAACCTGGTTAGTGCAAGAGAGAACAGACAAAGAAAGATGACTAGTTCCTTACATTTGACTGTTCAATTTTTCAAGTTGGTTAAGGCTTCTTTTCCTGAATTTCCACGCGAAGAATCAAAAAAGCTTGCATGCACACAAAAGCTGGAAAATAGATCATGCACATGAGCAAAGCTAGTGCTCTACAAAATGTGTATTTCAAAGTTACATGCAGGTTTGAGATTCTTATCTTTTTCCTTTCTATTCAAAGAGCTTTTAAAAGGCTAAATTATTGCCCCAGATTAATCACTACTTAATATAGTTGGAAAAAAATTAATCAAACTGAGGCCAACAGGAATCGAACCTGCAACCCTTCGATCTGGAGTCGAAAGCTCTACCATTGAGCCATAGCCCCATTTGATAAAAATAAAACGTTTTCTTTTGATCCGACTCAGAGACTATGATATCAGATTTTGGAATTAGAGGGTTTTGTAAAGAAAATGTCTTCAATCGTAATTTCTTTCAAGCCTTGGCAAGTAGCTAGTATGATGATGAATACGTGCATACTGATCTTATTAACTCAAAAAAATATAGCTTAAACACACTAGACAAAACTTAGTGGTCTCTGATTTACCATATGCTCCAATTTAAACACAAACTAGGTACTCAAGCTTTCAGCTAGAGCAAAATATAACTCCGGATAGACCTCGTTTACTATCAATTCCAGCTTGAAAACAATTTAGGTACTTCCACATGAAGTAAAACAAAAACATCAGCAGTTAATCTACCTGGTTTTCGAATTAACACAATTCCAAATCTCTTATTGAAGAACAAATAAGGCAACGGATAGACAATTAGATTACTGCATAGTACGGTGACTAATGCTTTAGTTTTATAAGAATGTATAATATCATTCCTGCCAAAAAAAGCTCTTCATTTAAGGGCAACGATAATCAGTTAAAGATGATACATTTTTTTCCCTGGTAGAAGTTGTGCTATACAAGCGTGTTAAATAATTACATAGTTCACCGTCTTAGCATACATTTCATTATGGTATTACGCAAATGCAGTTGGTAGCAAGGACAAACGATATGCAAAATTTCACTTGCTGTAAAAGGTGATGCTAGATTTGACAAATAACTTCAAACAGTGCTAAAGCGTACTTTATGTACAATATGTAACACGTAAATAGGGAATAGATCTGTCAATCAAGGGAAATTCTATGACACAACCGGTTAGTCTTCTTGAAGAAGAAATTTTTTAGTTATTACAGTTGTACTAATATATTATAAACAAACCATTAGAAAAATAAGAAAGTTGATGGTCCCAAATAATTCGTAAACGGCTAATTGAGGTGTATCAGTTGAAAATCCTTTTCAATCTTAAATAAAAGAATTAAGGAAACGCTATGGACCAATTTACATTACATCAATCTGTTGTTTTTTAACAAATTGGATTCTAATATATTTTAAAAGTTAGTAACCACTAAAAGTGACTACTTGAGATGAATCAAAGACCCTTCAAATGAAAATTACTCGTTATCAAATAAGCAGGGAAGATCGGTAAATTTCAGTTTATAAAAAGAGCAATAAAGTAGTGCTACATCAAGCAGCTAAGAAAATATTTACAGCAACAGAATTTGACTGGCTGAGGGTATCAAATACGGAGCTTCATTTATCAACACTTACAATTCAGCATAGAAAACATCATCGTTATCCTCTAAACTAGAAGCGCTGGAGGTTTGAGCATCACATTGGGGGATATTTGTTTCGAGTATTTCAGGTGTAACTTGAGAGTCGATATGCATCGTCTCATTACCTTCTTCTTCATTCATGGAATCTGAGTCTGAAATATCATGTTCATCAATACCTTCATTGCCAACCTTGATAACTTCAGTTACAACATCAACGTCTGAAATGTAATCGTCTGCAGTGAGTATCACATCAATTACATCAACACCGTTTCCATCGCCTGAATTATTTAAATAAGTTCCATCAGACATACTTAATGAATTACTGACACCTGCTTGGGCTTGTTGGTAACTTGTAGCAAATAAATCTTGATTCCAAATGAATCCTTGAGACTCAGATAAACTGATAGAGAAGCTAGGTATTGTTTCTTCAGTGTCCGAATCATAACTTGGTAATTTATAACATTGTAAAGACTCTGCTTCTAGCATGCTTCGGGAAAGAAATGACCTTCTACGAGTGTAAGGAGAATGTATACTGTTGAAAGATGATTTCCTTCTTTTTTGAATTCCGATTGGGTTAGACTTGCCAGAGCTTGCAATTGCAGGAGTTGCACTACTGGGATGAATGTATGATTTTTTCCAACCGACTGCAGTATCTGTCATTAGTGTGGTATGCTTTTGGGGGTAGTATAGCCAACTAGCAAGAGAAAAGAATACAATTTGGAGTACATTCTACAGAATCTTATCTGAACGAGCCATAAAATGACGTACTGCAATTTAAATTTAATCAAGCTCGAAAAATACAGGTTTTTTATTATAATTGTAGAATTTATACTGGTAATTTATATATAAATGTGTAGCATGTGTAGTAAGTTGACCGACCTAATTCTTGGACTTCTTCTTCTTCTTTTTGTCCTTCTTATCTTCAGAATCATCTTCCGCCTTTCTCTTCTTCTCCTTTTTCTCTTTTTTCTCCTTCTTGTCTTTCTTGTCTTTCTTTTCCTTCTTTTCCTTCTTTTCCTTCTTGTCTTTCTTTTCCTTCTTTTCTTCCTTTTCATCGACTGTAACAGATTCTACTAAGTCACTAGCACCAGATAAAGAAAGAGCTTCTTTGATTGCATCTGCATTCTTCATTGGGGCCTTACCAGTAGTGTAAAATTCTAATCTGTCCTCAACTTGTTGCTTTAAGACTTTACCGAAAACGTTATTAGCATCATCACTGAAGTTATCAATTCTGGATGCTATAGAACATTTATTGGCTAAGTATCTTGAAATTCTACCCTTATTCTTTGGTACAGCTTTTCCGATAAATGAAGAGTGGTAAATTAAACCATACTTTGGAGTGTTACCTTTGGTCTTTAAAGCTCTGAAAAGTGCCTTTTCAGCACCCAAAATTTGGACAGTTGATGCAGCTTGTTTGGACAGGTTGGTTAATGAACCAGCATGAGAAATAAGTCTAGCACCAACAACTTCACCAATCAATTCAGATAAGTTAGGTGCAACCAAGTGCATTTTATCAGTCAGATATTTAAATAAATTAGCTCTATAATTTGAGATAGAATCAGTTCTTTTTGCAAAAGTTAGAATGTTTTCCATATCAGAAGCAGAAATATCTTGTCCCATAGAAATTTTTGCAGCATCAATGATTCTTTGTGCTAAACCAGCATCATCGTTAACTAATTCAGCAATTTCATGTAAGTTTTCATCAGATAAGTTAGCTTTATCTTGAATTTTTAAAACTAATTTACAGTAAGTGTGATTATCATTAACAATTCTTGTTAATTCAGGGAAGTGCCAACCATACCATTCTTTAACTCTCATTGAATATGTATTAATATCTTTATCTAATTGATCCAATAAGGCAATAGATTGTATAATATGGTTATCATTCTTTTGAACGGAGAACTTAACTTTAGCTCTAGAATAAGCGTGACCTAAACCTAATTGTGCTCTCTCAATATCACCTTCTTGTAGATTTTTTAATAGTTTGGTAGAGTGAACTCTAATTCCTCTTAAAAGGTCTTGAACAATTTCATTAGAGATACAGTCAATGTAAGGAAAGAATTCCTTAATAGATGGACCTAGTTGTTTATCGGAGATACCTAAATTGATTTGCTTTTCAGATTTTGGAATGTTCAATTCAATGACAGATTTTAAGTAGTCAGAAACCAAACCTTCGGAAATATCGTTTGCATTTTCCAAGGCTTGTGCAGCACCTTTGAAAGGAGCAAAGGAAACGAGTTCTACAAGCTTGGAGAAAGTTGCTAAATCATTTGCAGCAGCTTGGACATCTTTTAATCTCGAACCAATATTATCGGTTTGTAATTTGACTTTGAAAAGCGCATAACCGGTTGGTTCTTCAAAGAGAACAAAGTCTAATCCAGCCATGTTGTTATTCAAGCGTTTGTTGCTGGAAAGATGAAAACAAATGGAACCAACTTAACAGTTTGTAGGTTCTCAGCTCTATTCTTTTTCCAAAAATGAAAAATTTTCAGACTGCGTACGTAAAAATTATTATAAATTATCATAAAAAAGTTGAATTTTACGAAGCTAGCGAGCTTACTACAATTTTGAAAAAGTCATGGGCGTGGGAAAATCGCTTCGTGGGGAAAAACAGCTGAGATCCCCAGTGGAAGTGGAAGCGGAGGGAGTCGGGACGGAGATAGAGTTCTAGAGGTAGAGTGACTCTGATGTTAGCTGCACACAGCGGAAGACAGTCTTGGTATCAATCACTGGGGTAATCTCGGTATGATTGAACACCGCAGCTGCGATCCCCGTCATGCCGTTCTCTCCATTGGGGCCACGGAACTTCCCTTGCTTGATATTTGTGATGATTTGTTTAGTTGTAGCGTCATCGTGTTCAATCACAATCTCAACAGTTTCAGGAATGAGTTTTGTCAGTACCGTCCTGCTGAAGACATTGTACATAATGAAGTTTCTGAAGGTCGGAACTTCAATAACTAAGGTTTGTGACCCACGCAGTTTGAAAATGCTGATATTACGGAAATCACTATCTCCATAGAGAAGTTTGTACTTGCAGTGTGATCTATCAATAGTAAATACTTGTTCAACGTCATCATACTCTTCCTCTTCTACATCAGGTTCGTCAATTTGGGTACGAATAACACCGACTTTCTCTCTGTTTCTAAACTCTTTTAATGCTAGCAGTTTGTTTTTCAATCTTTCAGGAACAATCACAAGTTTGAAACCCAAGAATTCAGAACCTAGTTCAACTTTCACTACTGGAATCTCCATGTCCTTGCTGTAGATTTCATATGGTAAATCGCTATAATCATCTTGGATGATGTGCATTGGCATTTTAGGTTCTTCATTGGGACGAAACTGGGATACGTTAAGTTAGTATGAATTGTCAGCAGAAGGATGTAAAATCATATAAACTTACCATCGTATGGATTGCAATGCTTAGAAGAAAATAGATGTTTAACAATCTAAGGAATGTATGTACATAGACGGACAGCTTTTTCTGCAGCGTGAAATCTTTCCCTCAATATACTGAATTTGTTAATGCACAATCATCTTAATACTGGACTACTGTAAGTGAATGCTATAATTTTGTAACTTCACCTATCTGTAGACTAGAGACAAAAGATATTTACCCATAATCCTCTCCCCATCAACACATGCTGATCATATAGGCCCCACATCATATAATAAAGTAAATTAGTGTAGCCAGAAAATAGGGTAACCTCTTGTTACCACGCTAAACTTTATAGCTCCATGAGTGTTTCCTGCCAAAATTATTGACTTTTCTTTACCTGAAAGCATTGCAGTAGTGATACTAGAAGATCCCAGTGGGCTTTTTGTTGTATTATCCGACCTTTTATATGAAATTATAAAGTAATGTATGAAAACCTCTACTTTGCTTTCCACAGAATTTTTGTTTTGATAAATTCAAGCCTAATCCTTGATATCCACACACCACCATTCCATCAGTCGTTGATAAGATTATCTTCTTGTTATGGCTATATTGTGATTATGAAAATTTATTCCATCTTATCTTAGACGATTGATAAAGAGATCTACAACAAACTAAAGAGAATGCTCTTTTTAACAATCCTGTAATAAGTTTCAACATCAATATGAACGGGAAGCTCACCACAAAAAGTGTGGAGCTCGTTGCTACCAAATGGTAAGGGTTCTACTTCTCTGGCGGATAGAAAATTCCAAGTAAATGGTATGTGGAACTAAATCCACAAACAGGAAAAGATGCTATCAAATATCTACATTCATCTATTAAATATCTTTTGCGAGTTGTGTAGTTGTAAGTTTAATCAGTGAAGCTACAATTTTCAATATCTCATGCAAATTTAATCATCCGCTATTGAAAATTCAAACCATCTTGAAATTTTAAACTCCACCAGTGGTGGGGTTTCCTGGAATCACCAACTAATATCCCTGCTCGATATGTCCACAATGGAACAGCTTACTGAATTACAAAAGTCTCTACAAGAGCTGATATCATCAAGAACAAAACTTGAAACACAGTATCAAGAAAATAAAATCGTGAAGGAAGAGTTTGAAACTCTTGATTCGGATTCAAACGTTTACAAACTTATAGGTCCTGTTTTACTAAAGCAAGACAAGGATGAAGCTGAAGATAATGTAAATAAAAGAATTGAATTTATATCCGCTGAAATTGAGAAAGTTGAAAAAAATATCAAATTAACACAAGAAAAGATGCAAACATTAAGGATGTCATTACAATCATCTGTATAAACAGAACTATAGAGGAGATACTTGATTAATAAATTAACCTCTTACCAATTGTGATTTAATCAAGTTCACTGTACTTACTGCGTTAAAGAAAGTCCATTCTTCAAATGAATTGTAGGCGTAAGCAGCTGTTTCGTACTCTTTCAACTTTGTATCAACAAATTTCTTTGTATCTTGAAAGTTTTCACTGTCATCATTAATCATGAAGAGTTCACTTTGAACATATAGTCCACTAATACTCATTCTCTTTGAGTACCAAGCAAAATCGATAGATCTATCGCCTGCGTAGTACTGAATATCATCTGATAAATTATGTAATTCTTCCAGAGAAGATACAATATTAGATGGTTGTATCATACGTCCAAGTAGCTGTGGCATATGCTTCGCAACTGGTTTGTTCATATCCAATCTTTGATTTATCAAGTATCTAAGTTTCTCTAATTCAGTACCTTCAAGTGAATCTTTTAGTTCAAATAGCTTTTGTCTTGCACTCTTTAAGTGAAACATAACTAGCTGTGATTCTAAATCCCCAGATGTAAATTTGAATAAACCATTTGGTGTATTTTCAGTCATTCCTAATTCTTTAGCTGCAATGTTAATCGCTTCAGATGAGAAACCAAGTTTAGGAACATGTTCATATGCTTTGCTCAAAAGTTTATTTTCCACTTTTTCCATATCAACTATCTTCGGATTGACATGATAGAAAGAATGATACTTTCTTATTGATGACTTGAACAATCTGAGGTACATACTGGAGTTTGCTTGAGTAGAAATTGTAGCTTTAAAAAGTGGTGCAATAATATCCGTGAGAAGGGAAGTTCATAAATTATTCTACGCTGGCTTGTCGTTAACCTGATACTTTTTTGAAGAAATGTGATTTCAAACTCACAAATATGGTCTTTGTAGAATACTTCCCAAGAATTAACACTACAAATATTTACACTGATATACATGAAAATGTTGATGAAATTAGTGTAATGCATGATACTTTGACAATTTCGAATCAGAAAGATCCAATTTTGTTAACCCACAACGTGAAAAATTATACTTCTTGTATATCTGATGGACCTAATGGAAAGATAATTAGACTTCGAGAAGCAGATAAACGACATGTAATAGAAGATGTTGATTATCATTGGACAGCAAAGGAAATACTATCACATAATGTGATAAGGTGCAGTACATGTAACTGTGAATTGATAGACATTTCACAATTGAGAAAGGTACTGCCGATGCCAAGTGAGATGTGGAATGAAATGGTAGACTTTTGGCATTGTCATAAACCAAATGGGAGTGAAGTAATAACTAAAAGATTTAATGGTCTAAAACCTGGACAAAATGGTATTTTAGTCGGTTCACATTATTTTATTTTCAATCCAGAGGATTTCGAAACCATTAAAGTTACAGGTAACGATGTTTACTGTAGTAAATGTAATAGTATGTTAGGTATTAAAGATGAAAATTTTGGTTATTACAAGCTTTTGAAATGGCATGTGACGCTGGAAGATAAGGGTTTTGAAAAATGGCAGTACATTTATTCCAAATTGATTGAAGAAGTTAAATTTACGGGAGCATACAAGTTTACTCTAGTTTGTGGTGAGAGATATTTGAAAGTGTGGTGTTTTGGTTTGGGAATTGAGATGGTGATCGGAAAGACTAAGTATAATAATGGAATGAAAATTTTATTTGATGAAGTTGAAGAAAGGAAAGAAGGTGAGTATATAGTTGAAATTGAGTATTCTGAGGTTTTCGATGATTTTGTTAAACTTCTTAGAATCTCTAATGAAATGCTAAAGGATTATGGACTTGATCGGTTTGGAAAATGGAATGTAGGGTACATTGGTAATGCCGTTGAAACTATAAACATTTGAAAATTAAAACAATGTGCTATAAACCAATTGAACGGGAGGTGATTTTCAAGCTTTAATTTTGGAATCAATTAACACTTTCTCAACATCGCTATCATTATTATCATAGTGATTGCCATAGATAATTGGATTACCACTGAGTATTTGTTCAAGTTTTACATGATCTTCAGGATCCAAGTTACTTTTAGGTCCATGGTATCTCTTGTACTTGTAAATAAAGAAATAAACCATAGCCAAAATCCAAACACCACCAGCAATCACAACGGTGTAATTCATATCTTTAACAGCTGGATTTTTATTAGCTGGAAACATACAGAGAATTATGATAAAAGCACCCCACAGGCAAGATATGATATTGTTGATTGTTGAGAATGTGTAACCTAAGTAGAATGATCCAGGAGAGAACTTCTGACGACCGTATGTAAGTTTCAAGAAAATTGGGGTACACCAAGCTAAGTAGCAACCACAAACGTATAAGGTAAATAAAGCATTGGAAGCAGCAGCACCAGCAAGACATAGACATCCAAGCATAAGAGCAAGAATACAAGCCAAGACAACAGCTCTCATTGGTACTTTAAGCTTTTTGTTAACAACTTTAATTATATCACAGAACGGGAGACCATCATCTCTTGCAAAAGCCCATATTTGACGGGAGCATGCTGTAATTAAAGAAGAGCCCATTAACCATTGACATACTGCCATAAGAGCCATTAGAGCAATGGCCCATTTTCGGCCAAGAACATCTTCGAAAACTTGTGCAATTGGGAAACCTGATGGAGTGTTAAGAAGTCCTTGGATATCTTGAGACATGCAAGCATTAATAACAATAATGATGATCCAACCTAATAAACCACATACAGAAATGGAACCACAGATACCAATTGGAACACCATATGAAGCATTTTTGGCTTCTTCAGACATATGAACACAAGAATCAAATGCACCGATGGTCCAAACAGCAGTCATCATTGATAAGCAAAATTCCCAACCTTTTGGCCAGTTGGTGAAATTATCCAACTCACCGAAAATGAATTTGCGATCATTGAAGTGACCAACATTTACCTTTGTACCAATAGGAACCACAATAAGAAACAGGATGAGTAGACCTGTGTGTGATAGGGATGAAATTGTTTGCAACAAAGCGACATTTTTAGAAGAAACACACGTAGCTAAACCTTGAAGAATGATACATCCAACAAAAACACCGTACAGCTTTGGGTCAGTTATTGTGAAGTCGCCATCTTTGGTTAAGTAAACAGCGGCCAAAATCTCTTTGGCATTTCCGTATGCAACAGAGACTGCGCCCGCTGCCAACGCCATTGTGTTCGTTAGACCGATAAGAAAGGAAAGTGGGACTCTGAAAGATTCTGGTGAATAATAGAACGTCCAGTAGTATAAACCCCCAGAAGTTGGGATAGCCGAAGCAAGCTCAGACATAGAGATACCGATAGATAAAATGAAAAAGGAAGCAACAACCCATGACCATACGAAACCAGCAGGTCCAGCAGTTATACCAGTTGAAGCGATTGATGCAACTGACGGTAAAATACCCATGATTGAATAAGAGATACCAAAGATTTGAAAAGTGGAAAATCTTCGTTTTAGTTCCTGTTTGTAACCAATTTCCGCTAGAAGTGTTTCATCATTAGGAGCGTGTGCTGCATCAATATCTTGTAGTTTGGACTGTTGTGCATTAATGGTACGAAGTCTCGTTGATATAGGGGAGAGGACGGTTTTCATAGTTTGTTAATGGGAGTAATATCAGAAACAAATAGAAAGAGAAAAGTAGAAAATACTACGACGTTATATAACTAAATGTCCGTCTTGCCAAATAGTCCGGTGACTGATAAAACAATGTCGGCCATTTGTGTTGTAGATAGCGGTTTTCTTATCTGGCCGAAAAAGGCAAGTTGGTGCACGATAGCGCTACTCGTCCACCGGTTCCGCTGAATGCGGAGCGTGTAGCCGCCCGCTGAAGATGGACAGGAAGAGAGTAGACCGACCGACCACACACATGTACCGGGTCTAACAGTGGCTACAGACTACACAGCAGCTCTCTCTAGCGCTTTCAGCACGAGGGGAGCCACCTGTTTACGAGAGTGCGCTGTGGCGTGCTGTGTATATACCCTGACTTCCTCTGTACCGTGGTTTGTCGGTTGTTTCTCGAGTTTCAGTGCAGACATGGCTTCATCGTCGGGGAACTCACCGTAAACAGCAAGCTCTCTGCGAAACACACCGGCATCATCGCTGTATGCTGACATCACAAGTAGAGTAGTGAGGCCTTTCTCTTCTGCCCAATCTGGAATGGCAGATAGAACTGCATCAACCCTACCCATGACTGACGAAATACCGAGAATCCTCTTCTCGTCGACACTCCATTGTTTGTAGTCTTTACGTAGCAGGTCTCTCGATGTAAGACCGTTTACATCCTCCTTCGCTGCTTGTAACTCCTTTGTATATAAGGAGATGGTAGCTAAGTCTGTCAAAGAAACCGCATTTGCAGCCCATTTGTCTACCTCTTCCACTCTTGCAGTGAGCCCTCTAGTATCAACAAGAATCGGAGAACCAAGAAACTTCCTTTCACTATCTGTGAAAGCAAACACATGTTCAGCCAGTAACTCTTTCAGTACAAGTGAAATACAACTCCCCGCTTTTTCCACTATTCTTGGTCTAGCATTCGGATATTTACCTGCATCATCGTGATGATCGATGATGGAAACAACTTTACCATTTTCAGGACCGTCGACAACGTTATGGTCAACCAGATGGATATTATATTCTGTTTCTTTATTCAATTCATCTACAAAAACCAAATCCAAAGTGTTAATCCCCACCGCATGCAGCACCAGTTCCACATCTTTTCTCAAAACAAGTTCATCTCTGGGGAAACTAATGATAGGTGTTACATCTTTACCCCCATTCAACTTTTGTAGCCATGCATAAGCAACACAGCTAACCACACTGTCTAAATCTCCTCCTGAATTCCCAATACATATAGCAGCTGTTTCTGCAAACTTAGTCTTGGCATGTCTCACAAAATCTACCACTCTCATTGCGGCAAAGAACGTTAAGGTTGATAACTGTAGAAATAGCGAATATTCGAGTTATCTCTTGAATATTATCACGTGTTCCAGAAGGTTCTATATCAGTCAGTCATAGAACATTCTAGCACAAACATGGTAAATATGATTAC
>JBBJZV010000027.1:0-19059 GCA_039700735.1 Pichia pseudocactophila
ACTGAGCCGCCAGCTGGAGGCTCAGGCACTTGGGGTCTAAAGCTCGCACGTGACTTCCGTCTCGCTCGACGCCTGTCGACTCCACAAGCACGTCGTGACAAATTCTGTGTCGTAAGCATCCTACCTATCTAGGTCCCATCCTTTACAAAAAATGTAAATGGTCCCTTGGCCCAGTTGGTTAAGGCGTGGTGCTAATAACGCCAAGATCAGCAGTTCGATCCTGCTAGGGACCATTAATTTGTTAGGGCGTGTGGCGTAGTTGGTAGCGCGTTCGCCTTGCAAGCGAAAGGTCATCGGTTCGACTCCGGTCTCGTCCAAACTTTTTTCTAATTTTTTACAATATTTATGTAAGTCTAATTAAAGAGACAGCTCCGGTTGAAGTTAAAGCATTGGGTATACCAGAAAACAAGAAGTCAGGCAAGCCAGCAACAACATAGACTCTGTTTTTAATGACGGCTAAATCAAGGCTATTTGTTCCCAAGCTCATTAAGCCTGTACCTTCATCTCCTACATAGATAAGATCAGCAGCAACGGTAATCTTTTTCTTCACTGATAATTTGATCAAAGAATGTAGATTGACAATAAACAAACCTCCTCTCCCATCTAAATATCCCTCACCAGAAATGATTACTTTATCATCACCTATTTTGAGCATTGAGGCTCCAAACAAAGAAAATGCTACATTATCTGTACTAGTCTTTTTCTGTTGTGGGGGCGTAATTATTGCCTTTAATATAACTTTCCCATTTTGTATGACATAAAAATAAACCGCACCTGACAAAGGATAGTCGATACCACAGGAGAATCCTACAGCGGAGATCATTATCCATTCAATATCATTGTAAATTCCATCTAAAATTTTATTAAAGCCAAACAGGCTTTTTCCTTTTAAGCTTGTCAAATTCTGATCAGAGTTTGTCCTAGATACGAAATCCTTGAAAATTCCTGTTTCTTTTTCAAAAATTAAAACAGCATCATGAAAACCTATACCTATGAAAGAATAAAGCTTTGTTGTAGCAAATGATGAACCAAAATGTTCATAAGAGCTATTTCGCACAAACTGCTTAGGGATAGTATAATTAACAAGAACAAATTCACTCATGTCAAGTTCCAAGATTTCTAAAGTCTTAGGAATTGTAATGAACTGTATAAGCCTTTCATAAATAAGTTTTCCATTTAATACCTTTACAATTCCTCTCTGTGAAAAACTAAAATCGTCAGAGTACATTGAGCCTATGATAAGGTCGGGAAATCCATCATTATTAATGTCATGAAAATCTTTTCCTAATAATTTCCATTCTTTATAGCCGTTATGTCCTAGAATTGTATCAGGAAGTGTGCTCTTCAATATGGCGACTATCTTATCTTCTATAAGGAAAGAAAAACTAGATTTTCCTGGTTCTGATACGACTAGAATTTGTAGATTGTCAATTTTCCAGACGTAAACATCCATACCAAAAAGCGATGGAAAAGTGATCAAATCTTTTGTTGTCTTTGTACTTTTTCTAGTGGTTTGGACCTTAACAAAAAAGTTTCTATCTTTTGAGTTTGTTCTTTCTAGTAAATCATTCAAAGGCACCATATATATAGCACCCTCAACATCTTCATACGGTGCGGAAATGACTAGTGTTTCTTCACCAAGAAAATTCCCTACACAAAGTGATGACCCAAACTTTGAGTTTGAAATACCTGTAGACAAATATACTATCTTATTAGATTCCCATATCTCAAGATCTTGTTGTTTCGAGTGTTCTGGTTGTATATCAATTGATTTTGTCATGTTGTTATTATCACCGAAAGCTGGTTCACATAAATTCCAAGGATTTGAGTAAGGAACTCCTTCAAATCATTTTTTCAACTCCTTTGTGCATAAACCGAGGGTATGTACTATTTGATCAATACCACCATAGTAGTAGCTATTTATTATTGATACAGTAAAAGGTGAAACCATAAGCTGGGACTGTAACCATTTACCAGCCACCCTTTCTGACAGAATTAAGTTAATTTCACTTTGTAATGCCGAATATCCTCTTTCCATACAAAATTGTAGTTTGATACCGGATATACGACTAAAACCAAGCCTTTTGAAGATATTGACTATATCATCTACAGGATACTTCCAATTCATCAATACATTATCAATGAAAAGCTTTTTAGATTCTTTAGATAAATTTTGCAGTTGCTTGTTTAATATTATGAAATCTCCAATTGTATCAAGGTAACTATGGGCTGCAGATTCGTCGCCGTCAAAATCATTTTCTGCCACTACCTTCAATAGTCCTTGACTAGATCTTAGAGAGTGCCATGGCACGTCCGCATATTGATGAGTAAGCATGCCAAATATAAAAGCCTTAAGTTCTTTATTTTCAATGTTTTTCTTGGTATATTGATCATGATAATAGTTTACTGATTCTTTTAGAAAAGGAGGCCAATGTGCAGCTTCTGCTAGTTCAGATAGACCAAGGCAGTCATAAAAGGCATCCGGGAAGAATGCACCTGCATGATAGTATTCCACGAAATCTTTGGTTATTTCAGGATAGAAGTATTGTGCCTTAAACGCAATATAAAGATGCGTAGACACTCCTGCAGATGTGACTGGAGTTGCTAAAATTAACAAAATTATTGTTACCCACAATAACATTTTTTGCCACAAATTTCTGTAGCTGCAATTATTCATCGATGATCACCATTCCAACGTGGATCTGGAGTTGCTTTTCCAATAAAAAGTACTGCTTTTGATCAATTTGCAGGAATCGACCAGGGCGGGGTAATATTAATGTATTGTATAAATATGCCGCGTGAATCGAGTTATATATAAATAGTACTGTAATTTGCAGATCGAAGGAAAAATGAGTAAAGTATAGTTGAATTCAACAGCCATGTAGAGTTTACTATATACTCTAGAGGTTGTAACAATGCTTTTACAAATTGATTACAGTTTGTTAGGTTTTAGAGGTAACATCTTGTCTGTCTTTAATTGAGTAACAAATTAATCGATTTATATATACGTAACTGATCTCAGAAGAACAAGAAATATCTCTTACCGACAGTAGATTGTTGACCCAGGGTTGGCTTTCCCACATAGTCCCATTCACTGATAGAGTTTGCTGAAAATACTGCAAACACACATGATGAGCGAGACGATCGATGTTTGACCCCATTAAGAATGTTGTCGGTGTTTTGGTTATTGATTGTCTTTGCTTGTCTTAAAGTGACGAACACTTGTTATAACTCTTACAAGATTGCTACTTTTCAAGGAATGGAATCAGAAAGACAACTTCCAAAATGGGTGCTTCAAATGTGCGGAGTGACATCTGCAGTTTCTCTTTTTGTGTCCATGCTTGGAATGTATCTACATTTAAGAAACTATAGGAAACCATTTGAACAACGACTAATCTTACGAATCTTGACAGTTGTACCATTATTTTCTATTTCATGTTATTTTTTACTTCTTGATAGTTATATTGGACGAATAATGGAGCCAATACGTGAGATTTATGAAGCTTTCGTGATTTATACATTTTACAAACTTCTAGTTTTAATGTTAGGTGGCGAAAGAAAAATTATCTTAATGACAGTGGATAAGCCATTAACTTCTCATCCCTTCCCTAACAGTCTATTTTTGAGAAAGATTGATATTTCCGATCCGAAGCATTTTCTCACAATAAAAAGATGTATACTTCAATACGTTTGGATGAAGCCGCTGTTATATATTATCATATTTATTACCACCTTGATGGGAGTTTATGATGTCAACGATATCTCCATCAAGAGTATATTTGTTTGGCTAGGTGTATTATACAATTTGAGTGTGACTATTTCCCTATATTCACTTGCAATGTTTTGGAAGTGCTTATATACTGAATTAACTCCCTTCAATCCATGGAGGAAATTTATGTGCGTAAAATTGATTATTTTTGCATCATATTGGCAAGGACTAGCAATAGGATTACTTACATGGTTAGGAGTCTTCAAGAACTCAGGAAATATCATGGGAGATATGATTGTCACTAACAAGCATGGTAATTTGGGAACACAAATTCAAAATGGATTACTTTCTTTTGAGATGATATTTTTTGCTTTTCTGCACTGGAACTCTTTCCCATATAGTGATTTTGTGAGCGGTATAATACCGGATGGTGCAAGAATGAAGGCTCTATACGCAATGAAAGACTGGATATGCATTGGTGATTTATTACATGATCTTAAGGTGACCACCATGTATGGAGATAATTACAATCTTCGAAATTTTGATTCTCTATCGGACTCTACCATTTACAATCGCTCAGACACGTTTAATAAAAAGATTTATCAAGGTCTACGTGTTTCAAGTGGTGGTAGGAAGTACTGGCTTGACAGTGATGTATTAGTGCCGACTACTGCATCTATTGATACACCCCTTATTGGATCGGAGACAGGAAATAGTAAAGGTAGGGCATATCTGAACGAGATTGAGGATGTGTTGTGCACTGACAATTTCTTTGCTTCACATTCCGATACTGACTTTAACAAAGATGAGAAGCTTTATAGGTACGTAAAGACTCACACATTGTCCCCAGAGCAGGTGAATTATCCAGTGGAGTACGAGCCGAACCTTGTACAATACCACGCTCGGATTGAGGAGCTACGTACTGGAATGGGTTGGCATGAAGGCTGAGCCCTCGACATGTCGATGAATTTCAAAATCAAGTTTTATTTTTACTCGAGTTCTAGCATGATCTATATTACGTGGTCTCTTTCTTCATCAATCGGCACACACAAATATCTAAGAGACAACCAGTCACGACACAAAAGAGACAACCAGTTACGACACAAAAGAGACAAACAGCTTAACTATGATTTACAACAACTACATACAAGTATTTTTTGTGCTTTTTATGGTATACACCCCGGCTAATGCGTTTATGGAACACTTTTTCCAACAACAACAACAGCAACAACAACAAAAACAAGAAGCATCATACCAAGATCGTGTTTTTGGTAAAGACTGTACCCAGTATCTTTGCCCTGATACATTGCAATGTGTGCGACGCGCTGTGGATTGTCCATGTCCATTCCCTGATAGTCAAATAAAGTGTGTATTACCTGCAGCTGAGAAGGGACGGGAAAACACTTATGTGTGTATAAGCAAGGGTAGTAAAAGTTGTAAATATGTTTTGGATGCACATAAGGGATTAATATGATAGTTACGATATATATATACACACACAATGTTATATAGTATCTATTACATTCTCGTTCTTGAAGGTGCCCAACGTTTCCAAGCAATTTCATTGACTTGAAAATTATTTAGTAGTTTGTATAGGTCATGATCAGAAAGATATTCGTTCCAGACGATAAACCAATCATCACTTTCAATTTCTGGACCATCAACAAAGCATAAAATCAATGACTTCTTAACACCTGTAACAACACGAGAAACGGCACTGTAGTCTATGAATGATTTTTTCTGTGATAATGAAGTATCATTTTCGTTAACAACTTTTACACTGAATTCAGCATGTGAGAATGGTGGGCCTCTAGAATAAAGTACCCAATCACAACTAAATTTTAAACCATTACGTATACACCAACCAAGTGATCTATAGTGATTGTAAACAACGTATTCGTTAATTAATATTGGACCAAAAGTTTCAACTAATAATTGGAAGAGCTTTGGAAATAAGACTGTTTCATTATTTATTGTAACAGTAATGAGATTTAATTGCAATAAAAATAATGTTTCACAAGGATCTAATTCAAGGTATTCAATATTTCGTATGTTAGTTGAATCTATAATGATATCGAAATCTTCAACTCTTAAAGTTTCAATTTTATCTGGTGAATTATTATTAATTGGAGTTGATGAAGAAAGTGGTGTATTATCACGACTTCTAAGTATTTCAATATTAACACCTTTTGGACCTTTAGTAAAATCTTCCTTTATTTGAGCCAACCTATCCCTTTCCTTGTCTAATAAACTTCTATGAAAGTTTGAAATTTCACCATCTATTGATTCTAATTTAATATCTTTCTCTAATTTTAGATATTTTTTACGTTCATGTTTCCATAAATCTCTTAATTCTCTACGATTTTTAGTAATTTCTTCACTAAATAATTCATCATTTATTTTAATTTCAGTGAATTCATTAGATTCAAGCATTGAAGGCAACAATTTTTTAACTTTTTTATCCATTCGATCAAACCATGTTGGTTCACTTCGACTTAATATACCTTTACCATAAAATCCATTATTCCAAATCTTGATCATATCATTCCTATCTAAGATTTTAAATGATAAATCTGTGTATATATCAAATATCACCTTTACAGGTACATTCCGTTGAAATCCGAATGTTATAATATGAGTTGTTGTATCATAAATTGATTCCCAAACTTCATATGGGGTAAAATAATTGTTAGAAACGTGTAATAATGGTATAGCAATAGGTAATGGACGAGGGAATTTCTTATTAATATAATCTCTCCTTTTGTTTTTTGACATTAAAGAGGTTGGCAAAAGGTATGTATAATTAAGTTTAGAGTAACAAAAAACTGTGTTATAGGCCAAGAAAAAATGGTTATCAAGATAAGTATTTTTTTAGGTGGAATGAAGAGAGAATAGTGTTAATATTAGCTTTAACTTGATTACAATCTACGAATTTTATATGTTTGTCAGATACCGTTGTAGTCAAAATCTTACCTCCATTAAACCAGCCCGTTGAAAGACGGGGGTATATGCGTCAGGAAGATATAAATGTTATCATCATTCAAACAAATGTAAATTATGTTGAATAGTCAACTAGATTACAACATAACAATGTTCCACTGAACACTGGCGATGTCGTTAATTAACAATTAGAACTACAGATAGGAAAGAAGACAGTATTGAGAAAAAAAAAGGATGAGATCCTAGTACCAGATCGATACAATTTTTCAATTTGTGCAAATTTTTAAAGAATTTGTCGGAGATCTGAGTTATAGCGAGAGGGTTTCTCTTCATAAATTATGGTTGAAAATGATAGTAGGTATGGGTTTAAAGAGCTTGTACGGAAATTAGTAGAGGTTCTTGAAGGAGGTGAGGGAAATGTGGAATTACTTTTAGGTTTATACCATGGTTCAAAAGTCGAATGGGAAAAATATGTTTGTGTTATCCGTGAGACTGAGACTGAGACTGAGACTGAGACGGGTTATATGCGATACTTACTTTCAACTGGTAATAGTTATTCAATTTTACTTATTGAATGGCCTGTAGGTGCAATTGCACCAATGCATTATCATAAAGGATGTGAATGTTGGGTAAAATTATTAAATGGGGAATTGATTGAACGTATTGAAGGTAATATCAATGAAACTAAACGATTAAAATGTGGTAATATAACACATATTAATGATGAAATTGGTCAACATAGTATGTGTAATGAAGGATTTGAAATGGCTATTACATTACACGTTTATACGAAATTTGAAATGAGTGGATTAAAAGAGGGTAGAGTTGATAAAGATTATAGAAATGAATTTATAAAATGATCAGATACTTACTTTGCGGGCAAAGTATTCAGTCATATCACCACCATTATCACCGTAAAGTTTCCTACGGAGTTTATTTAATTTGATACCTATATTATAACGATCCTTTTTAGCTGTTAATAATCTTTCTTCAAGTTTATCATGAGCGTAATTGAGTTTTTTAAATTCTACTGAATGTCTATCAGTTATTTTATTAATTAAATCGTCAACACAAGCAATTTCTCTTTCAAGTTTGTAATGTTTTGTTTCAGTTGCAGCAAGATCCGATTCTAAAGATGTAATTCGATCTGCTAATGCAGTAGCAGTTAGTTGTTCTTCACGATTTTGATGTAGTGGAGTTATAGTTCTTGAAGAAGGTACCAGATTTTCTTGTTTCCTTGTTTTAATTAGTGGTGTAGGTGAAGTAGGTATTGAATTAGTTGCAGAAATTGTATCAATCGGTATATCATTTTCCATTTCAGTAGCTAGATCGCGTACACTACCATTATAATGTTCGAATAGATCACTATCATCAATTTGAGAGTCGTTAAAGCTTAAGTTAGCGTTCTTATTATCATCATCATCATCATCGAAAGTTGCTATTGAGTTATAAGATTTTGAATTGGGGATAGAAGGTAAGGGGCTATAAGATTCATCCAGAAGGTTGGCAAGGGAGTCATCTTTACCAAGATTTGCAGTTGTTATTGGAGTTGTCAGATTAGTAGTTTGCATTAAATTTGGTGTTACCGTTGTGATATGTTCTCTATGAGAAACAAAATGTTCAACTGGGGAATAATCTCCTATAGATTGAGGAGTCGTTATATTAGGGTCAGTTTCAGGTGGAGACAACGGAGGTATATCGTTCATATTATTTGATCAAAGAAGATACAGGATGAGATGTTTAAATTGCAATTGTTTGTTGTTTGATATATACGTTGTTGTTGTTTGGTATTTGATTCATGTTTGAATCAAATTCTCGCGTCTGGATCATCTTGCGCGACACAGATTCGTGTCGTGTCGAGTCGTGTCGTGTCGTGTCGTGTCATGGTGCATAGGTAAATTGGTAAAAGATATAAAGTCATTGTATTATACAGCTAAGGAAAAGAAGTGGGGAAAGGAGTATCTATCTATCTCGTACGAGTGACAGTAGCAACAACGGAAGTTATAGTGATGGTGGTGTAAGGCGTGTCGTCATCTGAGTAAGTAGCAGTGTCGTTGTCCTCAGCGTAGAAGACATAGCAAGTTTTTCCTGCAGAGGCCGTAGTGTATGGGAAGTAAGTAGGTGTAGGGGATGTTGTAGGAGTAGTTGTAGGAGTAGTTGTAGGGGATGTTGTAGGAGTAGTTGTAGGAGACGTTGTAGGAGTAGTTGTAGGAGTAGATGATGTAGATGAAGTGGATGAGGTGGATGAAGTAGAAGTGGTGGATGTTGAAGAAGTAGTGGAAGTGGTAGATGAGACGGTGTTACTAGTTGTGGATGTAGGAGTGGTGGAAGTTGCAGTTGATTCAGTAGTTGATTCAGTAGTTGATTCAGTAGTTGATTCAGTAGTTGATTCAGTAGTTGGTTCTGCTGTAGTAGATTCAGCTGTAGTTGATTCAGCAGTTTCACTTGTCAAAGGCTCTTGAGTAGTGGTGGTAGAAGAGACTGTAACCACTTGTTGAAGGAAAGTACCTAGATGACCGTTGACTTCCGTTGTGACTGTTCTGTACCCTTCAGGAGCGACAAGTGTAGTTGCAGTTGTTGTTGCAGTTGGAAGAGTAACAAATACCTCTGCTCTCTTGTCAAGTAGTTCAATTGGCAACGACATTGAAAGAATTAAGAGGGAAAGAAATGAAATAAGTGTAAAATTTAAAAATTGCATTGTAATAGTTTGTTAAATTCAAAATTGTCTGTTGTGAAAACGAATGTAAATAGTTGGTAAATAAAGTATTAAAAGAATGACTGGGGTGGGAAAGAGTTGTGTTTAGTTATTGTGTTATTGTGTTATTGTGATATTGTGATATTGTGCTATTGCTATTTAGGTGTCGTTTGTAAAGAATGAACGTAGTTGGTTTTTTATTGGAAAGGAATAGACATAGCTGGGAGAGTATAGGAGGGGTGGTTAGAGAAGTAAGAGGAGACGCAAATGTTATATATGTGGCAGCGGGAGGAAGCAGCAAAGCTTGTCGATGAACGACGCAGGTCCCGATAGAAGAGGGTGGCTGGGTTGGAGAAGGTTGGAGAGCCCAGCTAGAGCAATGCCAGCATAGTGCTGTGCTGTGCTGTGCTGTGCAGAGTTGTGTAGAGTTGAATGGAGTTGTGTGGAGTTGTGTGGAGTTGTGTGGAGTTGTGTTGAGTGGAACTGTAGAGGGGGTTGTCCTGGGCTGTTGAGATTACCGGATTGGGCGACCGTTGCGCACCAGCCACTGGGAAATGGGGCTAAACTGGGACCAAATGGGGCTAAAGCCTAAAATGGGACCAATTTGGGCCTAAACTGGGGGAACACTACTGCCGAAAGCGGAAGCCGCGAAAAACGGGGCGGGCGATCCCCGGGAAAAGAGGAAAACGGGTGCTAGAGCACGCACGCGCGCTCTATTTTGAGACGTAGAGCGTCGATAGAGCGTTCAGTAGAGCGTCGATAGAGCGTCGATAGAGCGCACCAACCACGTGACACGCAGCACCAGCCACGCGGGCGTCGATCGACCGCGCCACCCGTCGACAGTTGAGGACACGACACAGACGCGGACAGAGACAGAGAGACACACAGAGAGAGAGAGACACACAGAGAGAGAGAGACACATACAGAGACACTACACAGAGACACACCACACAGAGACAATAGACACGTCTGGTACGCTGCAAACTTAGTTAATAACTCCCCAGCTTAACCTATCTCCCCCCACACCTACAATCAGCTATGCGTCTTCCTTCCATTGCCTCCCTTGCTCTCCTCTCCCCGCTTCTGACACTTGCTTTCGGTGCTGCCGATGCCGATGTCGATGTCGATGTCAACACTGAAGATCGTGTTATTGTAACAGACCCTGATTTCGTCCCTTCAGCAGAGAAACCTTTCAACTTTAAGATCGACTACACTATTGCGTTTAAGGAAGATCCAGTTACTCGTGAAATCGCTGATATTTATAACGGTGAAACAATCGAATTGCAATACACTTTCACCTCCCTTGAACCTGATGAAGTTTCAATTGTTGGTGTTGGTGGTGAATTGATCGATCCCGTCACTGGTAATAATCTTGCTAATGTTACTGCTTCTCAAATTGGTCCTGTTACAGTAGCTAATAATGAAACTGTCAATTTTGGTCAAAAAATTGGTATAAATCTTGATCCAACAAAATACGTCCTCGTACCTGCAATTTATATTGTTTATCAAGATCAATTCATGATGTTAGGCTCTCAAAATAAATTACTTAATGTTGAAGACCCTGTTATTTCTTTCTTCCACCCTCAATTGCTCTTAGCTGAATTAGTCCTTGCTTCAACTTTTGCTGCAATCGCTTACTGGTTATACTCAACTTACGCAAATACTTATCTTTCCAACATTTTACCAAACTCTTTACTTCCTCAAGAAAAGAGTAAAAAGAAATCTACTAAATCAGGTAAATCTTCTTCCTCTCCTTCCTCCACTTCTCCAACTACAGCAAAATCCGCTGATTTCGAAGCTTGGTTACCTGAAACTCATAAAAAATTGGCAAAGAGGAACAATTAATTGTCCCCTCATCTCAATTTAAATAAATTTGTTTACTTTGTATAGACGTAGTACAAAACAATACACTACTAAACCCTCAAAATTTCGCATCATAGTAATAATACTCGTGCATATATATATACTAAGGATCTTCCTCTCGCCTCCGACCCATATATTAACGTTCTTTATTTCTTTACAAACTCAACTAATATGACATACCCACAATATAACTTTGAAATAACATCCCGTGCTCAATTAGCTTCTTTATCATTCGAAAAACTTGCCTCTCTTCGTGAAAGTATTGACAACGATTTAAAATATTTACTTAATTATTTACATGGTCCATTAGCAGCTGATATGGAAACTCCTTTACTTACTTTGGATGGTTATCCAAGAAACGATATAGACGTACCTGAAATCAGGAAATGCAGAGCTAAAATAATAACACTCAGAAATGATTACAAATGGATATCTGAAGAACTTTTAGAAAAAATGGGTAACCAACTCAAATTGAATAAATCTACTGCAGAATGAATACGCTAAGTGAAATCATCCTTACCCTCCATGCAATGTACTAGTAAATGATACAAGATCACCACTTTCAAGTTCACAATCTTCCTTCCCCTCAAGTTCCCAATCTGTATCATTAATTAAAACTAAAATACCTGGTCTCACACAACCTTCTTGTACAAATAATTCGTAATCTTTCTCATTTGTTAACGTCGATGCTAATTTCGTAACTAGTCCACCAATTGTCGCCTCTTCCTCTTCAAGCACTACACGTCTTTCCCTATCCCCATTAAAAGTCTGATCGAGTCCACCTAAAAACTCAACTTTCACTTTTACTGTCATTTCTTTCCAAAGGAGAGGCGGGGTGTCAATCCACAATAGTCAAAGCTACTATAGTACTATGGACCCAATTTAATACTATAATAGTATATACCCCACCTATTTTTTTCCAAAATGACTCAGCTCGCGCGACATGCAAATTTTACTTCGCTAATTTCAATTTTTCAATACAATATTAAATAGCGCTGAACTGCATCATGAAAAGTTGGATCATTCATTATTAAGCTTACCCCACTTTTTAAACAACTTTTTTTCCACAAAAATGCCGATGCTCAAAGATCCTTCAATCAAGTATAAACCTTTTGATCCTCAACTTACATTAGAAGATCGTCAATGGCCATCTAAAACTTTAACTTGTCCACCACGTTGGCTTTCCACTGATTTACGTGATGGTAATCAATCTCTACCTGATCCTATGTCAGTTCCTGAAAAGAAACTTTATTTTCAAGAACTAGTTAAAATCGGTTTCAAAGAAATTGAAGTAGCTTTCCCATCAGCTTCTCAAATCGATTTTGATTTTACTCGTTGGTGTGTCTCCAATGCTCCAAGTGATGTCTCAATTCAAGTTTTATCTCCATGTAGACCAGATTTGATTAAACGTACAATTGAATCTTTACATGGTGCTCATAGGGCAACAGTTCATATCTATTTAGCAACCTCTGCTTGTTTCCGTCAAATTGTTTTCGGTATGTCAGAAGATGAAACACTTGCAAAGGCAACTGAATGTGCTAATTTGGTAAGGGAACTTACATCAAAATTACCTGAAACTCATTGGTCTTTTGAATTTTCACCAGAAACTTTCTCTGATTCATCACCTCAATTTGCATTACGTGTATGTGAATCTGTTAAAAAAGCTTGGGGTCCAACAGTTGATAATCCAATAATTTTTAATTTACCTGCAACTGTTGAAATGTCAACTCCGAATGTTTACGCTGATCAAATAGAATTTTTCTCTCGTAATATATCTGAAAGAGAGAAAGTTTGTATTTCTTTACATCCACATAATGATCGTGGTTGTGCAGTTGCAGCTGCTGAATTAGCTCAACTTGCAGGTGCTGATAGAGTTGAAGGTTGCTTGTTCGGTAATGGTGAACGTACTGGTAATGTTGACTTAGTTACACTTGCATTAAATTTATATACTCAAGGTGTTCATCCAAATTTAGATTTCTCTGATATGGCTAATGTTATCCAAGTTGTTGAAAAATGTAATAAAATTCCTGTTCATCCAAGAGCTCCATATGGTGGTCAATTGGTTGTTTGTGCATTTTCAGGTTCTCATCAAGATGCGATTAAAAAAGGTTTTAAGAAATATGAAGATCAAGTCCGCCAAACTGGTGATATCACTTGGAAAATGCCTTATTTACCTTTAGATCCTGCAGATATTGGTCGTACTTATGAAGCAATTATTCGTGTTAATTCTCAATCTGGTAAAGGTGGTGCATCTTGGATTATCCTTAAAAATTTAGAATTAGATTTACCAAGAGATTTACAAATTGATTTCTCAAAATTTGTTCAAGCTGAATCTGAATGGAAAGGTAGAGAACTTAAGACTTCTGAAATTATTAACTTATTTAAGGAGAAATATTTTCTTTATGATGAAAATGATGAAACCGATAATGAAACTGTTGCAATGTTAGATATGTTCCATTTATCAAACTATATTCTCTCCAATGAAAGTAAAAAGGAACGTCGTATCACTGCTACAATTAATTCTAAATCTAAACAGATTGATCTCATAGGTACAGGTAATGGTCCAATTTCTGCACTAGCAAACGCAATTGCAGAATATTTTAAAACTTCATTCGATGTCGTTCATTATAATGAACATACTTTAGGTTCTGACTCTAATTCTCAGGCTGTAGGTTACATGGGTATCCGTGTTGGATCATCTGAATCAATCACATGGGGTGTTGGTGTTAACGAAGATGTTACTGAAGCTGGTATGGTTGCCCTAATTAGTGCCCTCAATAGTGCTATCAGAGATAAAAAATTGTAACTTTATTCAAACATTTTGTTATTTAAATATTTTATACCAAATCATGATTTTTATGTTGCCTGTAGAACTTAGCTAGTAGTTGACCATTAATAACGAATACTTCTTTCCTCTTTGTTCTTCGAAGCCTTGCTTGAAAATTTCACTAATTGCTATCAATTACGAATGATTAGTTGATCAAGTAGGAGTGTTGTGAATACTCTTATGGAAAATCTTTATGTAGGAACTAATTTATTCTGAAGAAAATTAAACGATGGCAAAGAATGTCAAGATTTTTGAAAAGTTAATAGCATTCCATAATCTATCACTAAAGATTTATCCATTAAGACGCATAGATTTTATATGCAATAACGTCAAAACCTTGCGTTCACTTTCAAACCAATAATACTGAATAAATATTTAACAATTCATCACTTGAGTTCATCTTCTTCAGGAAAAGACTTCCGCTTCCAAAATTTACTAAAGAAGTATAACTTTTTGCTTTGCAACTACGTCTTGTTACATCATGCAAAGTGTGATACACATATTTGTTCAATAGTGTTGTGTAATCAGGTGGCATTTGGATTTATAAAGAAGCATTTCAAAGATAGGAGATACATGATACTAAAGTAAGTGACAAAGTAATGCAATTTGAAAGAAAAGATGGACGTTTGTTGTTCGAAGTTTTAGCTGCTCCCATTGTATTTTCTTACTGTTTCCACAGATGACCCTGGGGCTAGTTTCAAAACTGGTCGGCAGAAATTAAGCCCTATAACTGTAATAATGGACATATTATCGGATCACAATGTCCTTATTTGCTAATGATACGTACAAACATCACAAACGTTAATTTGTTTGCTGAGCCGCTCATCATGTTTGTTGCTTTCGGAAATGTCGCCATAAATAAATTTTAAAATATCCTAGAGCTTGATGGGGGAAAAAACTATATCACAATGAGGGGGCTTGGACTGTCAGCAGGTTGAAGAGCTCTTATAATCCATTTCTTTCACTCTCTGACAAGGACATATCACTTTATCAAAGCTCATTCTTGCTCTTCTTGAGAGGTTTGACAACCATTGACAGATATGCTTGATATTTATATTAGCAGCGGCAAGCGAACATTGGCATTGGCTTCAGATGATTACATTCTACTTCTTACCGATCCTGGACCGAACGATAACAACATGTACGCATCTAACGCAGGTTCCAATTCGAGCTCCAGTTCAATTCATAATTATGGTCACGTACATGGTCATGGTATTGGCCACAGCCGTCGGAGTAGTATATCTGTTGATCATCACTATAACAGTGGGGACAATCAACAGAATGAATGCCTTATTGAATTTGTGCCTAAAGGTTCTGTATCATTGAATACATTTAGCAAAGTCAATAAACAAGTTTATGGGTTTCTTGGACTAATTGCATTAAAGGGGTCAATTTATGCCGGTTTTATCACTAACGAACAGGAAGTTGGGTCCGTTGTGCCTGATGTAACAATCAAACGTCTTATTAGTACCATGTTTATCAATTTAAACGGAGAAATATTCAACATAACACCACAACAACAATTTTTACAGTTTCAGTTGCTGGAAGGATCTTTAGAATATTTGGATACCCCAATTACGAATTCAAAAATCGCATCAATTATGAAATTATTGGAAACAGGAACTTTCTATTATTCTCACGACAAAGACATTTCAATCAAAGTTCAAGATTGGAATGTGAATTTTACGTCAGACTACACTGTTACTGAAGATTTACAGGACGATTATGCTGGAAGGTTTGTATGGAATACAAACTTGATTAATGAACTCTCCATTTTCCGAAATAGACTTTCAGATGATGAACGAATGTACTTTGATAAGGGACGCTTTTTCATCACTCTAATACGTGGTTTTGTACAACGGAGTCAAATACCAAATGGATCTTCAAATAGTTCAATCACACTTATTACGAGACAAGATTGTAGGAAAATAGGGTACCTTTTTGGTCCTGTTTGTATGGATGAGGAAGGAAATGTTGCCAATTTTGCTGAAACAGAAATAATTGTGCAAACAGATTCTCATATTATTAGTTATTCTTTATTAAAGGGTAATATACCTCTTTTTTGGAAGTTAGATTCTCATTTAATGTCTACTAAAATTGATTTCCTTCGGTCTAATGATGCATCTAAACATGCATTTAATAGATTCTTTGAAACACTTTGCTCTGAGTATAATATGGTTTATACTCTAGATGCACTTAGTAATAAAGGATCTCAACCTGAGTTGAGTGAAAGATTTTTCAATGTACTCAACGATTTCCGTGAACAACACCCAGAATTACCTGTTGAATACAAGAAATTATCAAATCATCTGTCGTTTGGAGAGAAATTAGTTGGCAAGCTTGATTATTTTGGTGTACAGCTGCAAGATCAACAAATTATTACGGCACTTGAAGATTATTATACATTTCAATATGATATTCATGAACGTAAACAGTTGTCAAGACAATTAGGTACATTTTTTGTTACAACATTGGATTCTAATGAACGTTCCAACATTATCGAATACAAATTGAGTTGTATGATATTAGAACATGTTTTCGGTCCTGAATTTACTGGATCGATATGGGAAATTCACTCGTATTTATGGGAAGCAAACGCTCAAGCAATTGGTAAAATTTCTAAAACTTATAGCAATTCCATAAAAACGGCAACGAAAACTGGTGGAATTATTGGCAAAGTTGCAGAACAGGGTAAAAAATATGCAGGTCAAAGTAAAAAATATGTTTCCAATAGTTTTGCACCCACATCTTCAACTTCAGGCAGACAACATCAACTAGACAAACTACTCGGACGTAAGAACAAAGAAGTTCAGGTTAAGTTGATTGATCCTATTCATGATTATGTTCTTGAAGGTCTAAACAACAGACGCGGAGAATTTACAACTTTTAAAGATTTAACTATTTACAATGTTACTTTGAATGTTGCTGCAACTTTATATGATGGTGATTTAACTTCATTGATTTATCCTGAACCTGAGAACTATACTAAATACGATATTATAGCTGTTGCATTAGAAGAGATTATTGAGCTTACACCTAGTAAAGTCAAATCTATTGATCTGCGAGCAAGAAATTTTTGGGAACGCAAGCTTAAGGATACCATTAACGAAAGAAACAATAATGAATACACCCTTTTGAGAGGGGAACAATTAGGTGGTGTTTTGTTGCTTATTTATGTTAGTACTGACATTGGAGACTCAATCAAAAATGTTGAAACATGTATTAAAAAAACAGGATTTAAAGGTATTAGTGCCAACAAAGGTGCAGTTGGAATTACTTTTACATTTTCAAGACATTCGAGATTATGTTTTGTTGCATCACATTTGGCTGCAGGTCAGAGTCATTCAGAAGAAAGACACAAGAATTTTAAAACAATTTTCAAAGGTTTAACTTTCAAAAAGTGTAAAAACATCAAAGAGGCAGACATATTGTTTTGGATGGGTGATTTAAATTACAGAATTAGTTTACCATCAGAAACTGTGAGAAAATTGCTCCGATACAAACCTCCAAACTACTCTACAAGGTATCAGAATCAAAGTTATGAAAGTATCGTAAGTGATGGAAGCGGGTATGTCTCATCTGATGGATATGCTAGTAATGCAGCATTGAACACTTCAGAGATTAAACTGGATGACGTGCTCCAACAAGTTGAGACTAGTATAGAAGAGAAAAATAAAGAAGATCTTTTGAGAACAATGCGGTTAGAACACATTGATGAAGATAATAACAAAACTCTTGTACGTGTACGCAAACCACCAATGGATTACGAAAATGAGCTTAAACTTACAGCGAATAACTCTTCAGAAAATGGATCTGATGTTAAGCTACAATCTCTTGAGTCTTTATCTCAATTGAGTTTGAATGAGGAAGAGGACCGCCGTCTTGCACATTTATTTGAATATGATCAATTGAACCAACAGATGTCGAATGGTAAATCATTCCCGTTCTTTGATGAGATGGAAATACATTTCAAACCTACATATAAATTTGATAAAGGAACAGATGATTATGATACCTCAGAGAAGCAACGTGTACCATCGTGGACAGACAGAATTTTGGTATACTCTAAGAACAAGAGATTTACAGAGTTGGAACAATTGAGGTATAATAGCATATTACAAATTAAATTTAGTGACCATAAACCTGTGTATGGTATTTTCCGTGCGAAGTTGGAAATTGTGGACGATACTGCTAAAAATAAGATTGAAAAACAGTTGTATGAAATGGCGAAACAAAAACTCTATGCGAATAAAAGTAATTTTGGTGACTTCAAACCTTTAACGTCAAACAGATATATATCAGGTACAAGATTTAACACTGATATTGAGCAAGAGTTACCTGAACCATCATCGAAAACTCAGCGATGGTGGATAACAAATGATCCGGAGGCTTTAAAACTGGGTAACGAGAATGCTGGTAAAACTAAAATTAGATTTCCTGAATTAGATAGTGGATTCTTCAAAATAAATCCAAAGTTCCCAAAGAATCCATTTGTCAAAACTGACGAACCACGGTTTATCGAAAAGTAGTGTAAAATATTACGTGCATGTATATTATAAAACCATAGACAGCTTACTGTTATTATATAAGTCAATGCTAGTATTTACTTTGACACAAGTATGATATAAAAAATATATTTCTCCTGTTTGGAAGCAAACATTCTTAAAATCTAAAAAAATCGACAACTACAGGATTCGAACCTGTGCGGGCAAAGCCCAAAAGATTTCTAATCTTTCTCCTTAACCACTCGGACAAGTTGCCAAAACTTAAAATTTAAAAGCCAAGTAAATATACGTTCATCCAAAACCAGGCCTAAATTTGACGCGAATGTGGAGTTTGACAGGACTAAAGTTTTTGTAAAGTAGAGGGTGTTTGTAAACTAATGAAATGACCTCTAAACTGGATCTTTCTGAAGTATTACGTAATCTTTGTGGAAGCGACTTAATATGTATAAAAGGCGGTACTAGGATAATCTAATACGAGGCAATGACCTGGGCAGTGACTCTAAACCTTTTACTCTATCAG
>JBBJZV010000026.1:0-14117 GCA_039700735.1 Pichia pseudocactophila
AAATGCTATAGCTAGTCTTCAATCGGAAGTTTTCAACAACAAGAAAAACGTTAATGAAATCTACCTTCATTCTGAAACTTTTGGATGGTGAAAAATTTATGAATTTGTATAATTACTAAAGACATTAATAATATATAGCTCTCTTTGTCCAGTGACTTTTTATTCTGTAGAGATACTATCATCTACCACTCACCAGACTTGCCTCATCATATCAGCTTGATTTGCAAGTTTTCTGGATCTGAAGCTTATTTCCAAAATCAACACTATAAAAAGTTATCTTGTATATATACCTAGACTAAACAAACATCGATATGGTTTATATATATATGTGACTCAACTTCAAGCAGCTATTCTATTTTGCGTGATCTCGGGCATCTCAAAATAGGTCTAGTGACGCATCGCAATATTAAACGAAAAGGGTTCTGATCAAAAAAATTTGACACAACTTCCTCCAAATAGTAATTTTCAGACAGGTCAATATGACGAATGTTCTAGTGGTTGGTACAGGAGGGTTAGGAAGTATTGTAGCTTTTGCATTAAGTTATACAGCTAAATCATTTGTTTCTGTTGTCGTCCGCAGTGATTACGAGAAGGTACACAAAGTAGGTTGGGAAATTAACTCTTGTGATTATGGACACATTAAAGGATGGAAACCCGATGCGATATTTCCATCCATTGAAGAAGCTGGAAAAAATAGTAAATATGATTACGTTGTTGTGACTACAAAGAATATTCCAGAGGTTTTTAAAGTGGAGGAAATTATCGAGCCAGTAGTTACTAAAGGATTTACCTCTATTGTCTTAATACAAAATGGATTTGATTTAGGAAAACCATTTCTTCAAAAATACCCAGATAATTACTGTCTTTCCGGTGTTTCTTACATTGGCTCGTCGAATCATTCGGGGGTGATTAATCACACAAAAGATGATGACATTATTATCAGTTACTTCAATAATATAAATTTCTCAAAGGAACAACAACGTGAAAAATGTAAAGAGTTTATTGAACTCTATAAAAATGACTGCAACAAGGTGAGATTTGAAGACGACGTCAAAGTTTGCAGATATGGTAAACTATTATGGAATGCAACATATAATACCATTTGTGCTTTAACAAGACTTGATACTGGTCGACTTGAACTTTCTGGTACATTCGAAGCGTTGGCAGTTCCTGCAATGCGTGAAATAATTGAGGTAGCAAAGGCTGATGGGGTGGAGTTTCCACAGGACATTATCAATATAACATCACATATTTCCGATGGTCTCTACTATAAACCATCCATGTTATTAGACGTGGAAAGAGGTAATCCTATGGAACTTGAAATTATTCTAGGAAACTTATTAAAGGTATCACGGGAGCTTAAAGTTGAAACACCTATATTGAATGTATTATACCATTTGTTGAAAGGTATTCAATTTAAAATTCTCGAAGATAGTGGATTAATAGAAGTGCCACAAGAACGTCCTAACCTCAATAAATTTTACTCATAAGAAATAAAACATATAACAAATGAAATCGTGTACATATCCTGTATTTACCAATTATTTATTATGCATTGATCATTTAAGATAGAACACTAAGAATTCAAGTTTTCTGGTCCAAAACTATCTGGAAGGAGGTCATCAATTGTTTTTATGACAAATTTTGTAGCTGTTTTATTGAACATTATGATTGGCAACTGTAGTGATTTCCCATCCACAGTGTTAGATATCGCAAACTCTCGTATAAACTGGCGGCATACTCCACACGGTGAGGCACAATCATATGAACCCGTAATGATTGCAATTGCTTTATACTCGGTTTCACCCTCACTTACTGCCTTAACTATTGCTGTTCTCTCGGCACATATTCCAGCTGGGTAAGATGCATTCTCAACGTTGCATCCATGATATACTGTGTCAGACTTCGTCAACAACGCACATCCAACCTGAAACTTGGAGTATGGACAGTAAGCTTTTGATTGTGCCTTCATTGCTTCTTCTTTGAGCAGATTAATTTCATCATCTGTTAACTTGAATACCCCTGCCATATTGATATGAGTGCTTTATCTTGGAATTATGTATTAACTAAGCTTTAGCTCAAGCTCGCCCGCATTTTACATGCATGAGCGGGTCTGGCTCTAATAATATATGTAAGATCATCAAAATACATGCATTAGATAAAGAATATTTACACAAAAACCTGTACTAACAATGGATATTTAATCCCAGTGTTCAAAACCTAAAGATTTACCCCATTCGTCGGTAATGTATCGTTTAGGGTTCTCTTCTCCAAACTTAGTAAGCTCAGCCAAGTCTTCAGATGTTAAACTTATTACTTTGTAACCTCTCTTGATTCTATCAATATTAGATGATCTAGGTAATACAGCTATTCCATTAGCAATAAAGTAGTTAACTATAATTTCAGCTGGTGTTGTATTATATTTGGAAGCTAAAGACTGTATAACAGGAATTTCTAAGTTAGGAGCTCCACTTGAACCAAAAGGTGAATACGCTTCCAAGATAATACCCTTACTCTTACAATACTTTTGAAGTTCAACTTGAGGCAAATGTGGATGAAGTTCAACTTGGTTGGTGGCAGGTACAATTCCTGTTTCCTTGATTATACGATCTAACATCTCTATGGTGTAATTCGAAACACCAATTGCCCTAGCCTTACCTAAATCTTTAAGTTCTAAAAGTTTTTTGTAAGTAGTTAGATAATCGCCAGATTCATCGTATAGAAGATTGCCATCATCATCTCGAGGCACTGCTACTCTTTTTCCATCTTTATCTTCAACTTTTTTGAAACATACTGGCCAATGTTGTAGAAGTAAGTCGACATAGTCAACTTTCAAATCTTTGAGTGAAATGTTCACAGATTGTTCAGGATCATTCCAAAAGCATGGCCAGACTTTTGTTGTAATAAAGATATCAGCCCTTTTAATATCAGTTGTTTCAAAGATATTAGCCAATTCATCGCCAATTGCTGGCTCGGTACCGTAATACCATGCCGTGTCAATATGTTTATATCCAGCGTCCGTAATTGCTACTCTTACAGCTTTCTTGAAAGCAGCATCATCGGTCTCAGGAACTGTTCCTAAACCAACTAGTGGAACATCAGCTCCCGTATTCAATTTGATGGTAGTTTTCAAAGCGTCTGACATGATTGCGATTCAAAGTGAAAGAGAACGACTGCGATAAATCGATGTGTACTTGATTTATTTATATGAACGAGATCTATGATGATGGGCAGGGTAATAAATTGATATTACTCTTCTGCAATACATTCGAGTAATGTATCATTGACTACCTGTCCAATTACGTCAACACTTTGTCAGAGGGGCAGTGCAGTTACTTTTTAAGACCTGATCCAGAACTCATGTTGATTATATGAATCGGTGTTAGTATAAAACAAACACAGTAAGGTATTGAAAATTACATCATGATATGTTAATGCAGGAAATAATGTCTAGAACTAAGGTACCATATGCATAATATATATATATATATATATATATGCACAGGTCAAACATAGGCTAGAACGTAGGTCTTAGTAATATACAAATTACAGTTCAGTTTTTTTTTGTCATCAACCCAAGTCGAACAACTTGATCTATCTGCCCTACCAATGGAAAATAAGGACTCAAAACAGGCTAGAAAAGAGCGATTTAGTAAAGTAAATGATACTTGGGGATTGGTGAGCCGTGGTGAAACCAAACTTAGGAGTTTGAATGAAAGGAGGAAACTTGAAAAACAGCTTAAAGAACGAGTTAAAGCTTTTGTTGGAGATTCCAACGAAAGAGATTCCATTTTAATGGGATATAGAAAATTGAGGGAAGGTGTTCTTTCTAATGGTACTCAGGCCGAATATCTTCGGATTTACCTAGATAGTGCTCATTTTGCAGTCAACTTTGGAGACCCGAAGGATTACTTGCCCATACTCTGGGCCTTATCTGATAAGAACATTGATTATATCAAATCTGCATTAGCTCTACATCTTGCATTCATAGAACAGGAATACGAAAGACCTTTCCAAATTGTAAAATCATCTAATGTTGAAAATGCTATTCGATCCTGGATTTGTGGAAATAATTTTGAAACATATTGGTGGTTGAGACAATTATCTGATTATGGTAAAATCATTGAGGAAGCACTAAAAGTGGTTGAGAATGAAATAGGGAAGGGACGTATTGCTTATCGGGGTAAAGAAGTAGAACTGTTTGTTAATAAACAACTATTACAATGGGAAATAAAACAAAATAATACTTAAAATAAATTTAACACCAGAACTTATAAAGTCTGTAGTAAAATGGCTTAGAGGAAAGATAAGCTTTTTCTTCTGCAATTTCATGCTTTAAGAGCTCCAAATCAACTTCCCTTCTTCCGGTATCAATATCAATATCAGCTGGACTAACGAAAAACTTAAAGTCTTTGGTGTAAAATATCCAAAAGAGGTAAAACAGAATCAATACCGGAATACAGAGGAATGTTTGGAAAAATGATTCTGCATCAGCTTTACTTTCTGGAAACAAAGAAACCCAAAAGTTGGCGACGATAATTAAAGCGTTCAAAATCATTCCAAACCAAGATCCCAAAATACCTGTTTGAGCAGTGAATGTAAGCTCACTTGTATCTCTTCCTTGGGCCTTTAAAGCCATTCTGAACCTAATATGACATCCACAAATTGAACCCCATGTTATTATGGAAGATAGACCAGAAATAGATAACATCCAAGTGAAAATTGTACTATGATCTTTACTTGCTGCAAGGTAACATAGAAATCCAAAGAGGAACGAAATTCCAACTCCAACAAGTGGTCTTCCTTGTCTGTCAATGTATCCAAAGAATTTTGGTGCATAACCTTGATCTGACAATGATGCAATTGTTCTTGATGCTGCGAATACTGCAGAATTGCAAACTGAACATATTGCCACTATAATAACAGCATTCATTACTGAAGGCAGTCCTTTAATACCTGCATTGACAATGGATATAACAAATGGTGATGCCGCTGCACCTGAATTATGTAAAAGCCTTTCATCATTATATGGGACATTGAATCCAATCAGAACCAAGGAAATAAGATAAAACAAACAAATTCTCCAGAAAACTTGTTTTGTAGCAGAGGGTAACATTTTTCTTGGGTTTTCACTCTCTGATGCAGCAAGACCAACTAACTCAGTTCCACCAAACGAAAACGCAGATGTTACAAATACTGTACATACCCCTTTAAATCCGGCAGCAAATGCACCAGGGTTATGCCAGTATTTTGCGCCAATGTATTCACCATTGGGGCCGCCACCACAATTTAAAATAATTCCTAAGATAATATAACCTATGATTGCAACAATTTTTATTAGACAAAAGACAAACTCCGCTTCACCAAAACCTTTAATGCCGAAAATGTTGATAACCATGATTAAAACAAGGAAAATAGATACCCAGGCAGCAGAGTTTGTAGTTGAATCCCAGTAGTTGATTGTAATTGCTGCAGCAACAAGTTCTAAAGGTAAAGTAACTAACCATTGGAGTGCATAATTCCAAGACATGCAAAACCCCCATGCTGGTGAAACAAATCTAGTATTATATTGAACAAATGAACCAGCCACTGGAAACACGACACATAGTTCGCCTAATGCTTGGACAGTACAAAACATTGCCATACCTGTCAAAGTCCATGCAATTACCAATGCTGCAGGTCCACCTGTAGCAAGTGCTCCACCTGAACCGATAAATAAACCAGTACCAATTGAACCACCAATTGCAATCATTTGTAAGTGACGTTGTTTCAATGCTCTTTTAAGTGGGGCATTTGCTGCAACTATGTTTGCCTTTTCGACAACTGTTAATTTTTCAAAATCATCAACACTCATTCCAGTCTTTTCTATTTCAGCTGGTTTGAAGGTATCTATAAAGTTACCAAACCAGCCTCTGTTTACCTCATGTGATTCATCATCTTCTGAAGTGACGGATGTAATTGAAATTTCTGTTTTGTCTTTTTTCTCGGTGGACATCTTGGTGTTTGTTTGATATATTTTGATATCTGTAATAACTTATTACACGTAAACGACACTTTATAAATGCTTGCAGTCTTATCTATAAAATGGATTGCTGTGAGGGAAGGAGACAACTAATTACACAGTTTTACAGAACCTTAAATTTATTGTGTGTCTTATCTCTTGAATAATCAATTGAAACTATATTGTCTTATAAACTTTCTATTGTCTGTGATCATTGCCGTGCATTTTGGATGTTATTATGTAGTCTTATCGCACAGACTTGCCGCTTTGAGTAAGAGCAAAATCGGAGAAATGAGATGCTCCGAGAGTGCAAACGCGCAATGAAGATAAGAAAAGCTTAAATCTATAAACCTAATGGATGTATATATACAAGTAATCAGGTTGATTTGAATCAGCTATAGAGGGTAAATAAATTTCTCATTCTCCAAGTCCGTGAGATCAAGAATTGCATCGTTGACTTCAATTTCTTTATCATCAACAACAACGTAACCTTTAGTCTCACCTTGTTGTAATAATAATTCCCTTCTTTGTCTATTTCGTCTATTAAGAATAAACCAAATCACTAATGCAAGTAATGGAGCAATGAAAAATGATAGAACTATCTGAACAATCCATGCGGGAATATACCTTGGACCATCTTTTTCTCTCCATAATTGAGGAGAGATAATATTGGCAACAGAGTAACCAATCATGACCATACCATTACTTGTAATTTTTTTTGTGTAACCTGAACAAGAAGTAGAATTCCATGAGAACATTAAAATCCATGGAATACCGAAAATGGGGGAAGCTAAACATAACATTGCTAACAATGCTATTTTTTTGTCCCATGGGATAGATGCAACAGCAATTGAACCAACAAATGATGGTACTGTCCAAAAGACGACAGAGAAAGCTGTATAATTAGGTTTGTAAAATAAGAATGTAGTAGCAATGATACAACAAACAGCAGCAAATCCACCAGAAGCAACAGAAACTAAAGTAGAATCCAAGTTTGTGATTCTTCCAATACCTTCGAAAAGCAAATTTTGTTGGTAGGGTAAATTGTTAGCAAGTTGTTGTAATAAGAAGAAGAAGAAAAACAACCAAGATATTGGCTCTAGTAAGGCTTCTTTTGCTTGATAAAATTTAACTACCTTTTGTTCAATAGATGCATGAGTAGATTTTTGCACTCTTCTAATTGTCCAGACTTTCTCCTTTACTTAGAAAAACAGCATCTGTTGGATTGTTTGGATAGAAGATAAATACAATGGCAGCCCAAACAAAGGTTAAACCACCGATAATGATGAAAAAAAGTTTCCAAGTTGGTACACTTGATTGCGCATGTAAAATACCGTATGCGATGAAACCAACTGGAATTGTAACACCGACACAAGTTGAATAAAATAAAGGTGCAGTTGATGCCTTTTCCCTAGCAGTTAAAAATTGGCTCATAGTATTATTAAGAATTGGAAGTGCAACAGCTTCGATAAAACCTAAAAAAAATCTCAAAGCGTAAATACCTTGATAATTGAATGCAGTACAATGTAAAAATATAACAACAGACCAAATAAATACCAATCCTGTCATCAATCTTCCAAGAGGTAATTTTTGTACCAAATACAAATTAACTTGACCAATGATATAACCAACATAAAATAAAGTTGAACTGTTATTATACCTATTTTGGGTCATATTTGTATCATCCCACATACCTATAATGGAAGTATAAGAAAGGGTTGCTTTGTCGGCATATAAAAGCAAATTTGTAATTGCAGTTAAGGATAAAATGATGAAAACAAGCTTTCTACCCAATTTTTTCTCTTGTTCAGGAGTTATTTCAGGAACTTCTGTATCGAATTTTTCCATAAATGCTAAAGTGACATCTGCATCACGGGATTTGATACGCTTTGCATTAGTGTTTGTTGTAACTGTAGCGACAACTTCTTTTTCTAAAGATTCTGATATTGAAGTTCGCATGCTTTAAATACCTTTAACAAGTTATTCATTTCTTTTGCGGTATCAAAAAGATTGGCAGAGATGGTCTGTTTAAGAATTACTTTCTTCAAGGTATATTTCAAACCATTTTCAATGAAAAGTTAAGTCTAAATAGATGGCTTTAGTTGGAAGCAGTAAGCCACATCGATGCTGTAGTATTATCCGTTGAAGCCACAGTTGGCCATGCAAACTCAGTGCACTGTGTAGCTACTATAAAGCAATTATGATGAGATCATCTAACTAACTAGCTTGCCATGCGAAGACGTTTACCGCTGGGACCGCGGACGGTTAACCCCGGGCTCAGTAACTCCGGGCAACGGTCGTGCCTATACAATAAACTTGATTGAGTCAGCCGTTTACACTGTCACGTGACGCGCCTAGCTGGGCGCACTGTGGTCACGGCCGACCTGGAGTTCTACTTTAGGATCTCGCAATGACCCTGGTTTATTGCAGAATGAATTAAAGAGGACAATCTAGGAAACGTTGAATATTGCGGGTAATTTTTTTTTTTTTCAGTTGCATAGAATCTATAATAGGCTAGATATATCTGTTTGTTGGGAATTGTAGCTGAAGCTATTTGGCATTTTTCATACTCTCCTACCTTCATGATTAATCGTGCGATAAAATCGGTGGCAGTTATAGGTGGAGGTCCCGCTTGGGTTGCAACTGTCAATGAACTTATTCATGTTTCTTCCAGTGGTGAATCTTATTTGCAGAAAAACAAAAGGCCATCACTTCCAGCTTTTAACAAAGTGATTTGCTTTGAACAAAATTCAGATATAGGTGGTGTTTGGAATTACTTTAAAGATCCTGATCCGAAACTACCATCATTGAAGACGGGTAAATATGATAATCCTAACAGTATTTATGAGTTCTCAAGAATTCCTGACTCAAAAACTCTCTCTAAAACAAGTTTCCAAAATCCTTACCAATGAAGCCAAATGGACTAAAAATGCATCATATAAAGATCTTTTCACCAATATCCCGGAAAAATTCATGAGATTCTCTTATACTCCTTATCAAAGAATCAGTAAAAATAAATTTCTAGAACCTTTAGTATCATTAGATGATGTCAAAAATTATCTCGATGATCTTATCAAAAGATTTGACTTGAAAAAGTATTTCCGTCTTAATTCAAGTGTTGAATTAGTTGAAAAAAACTAAAACTAAAAATGGCCAAGAAAAGTGGGTTTTAACAATTAGAGAAAAGGCACCTTTTTCAAATATTGAAAATTGGTATATAGAAGAATTCGATGCTGTAGTTGCAGCTAATGGGCATTGTAATGTCCCTTATATACCTAAAGTTGATGGTTTCAGAAATTTTGTTAAATCATTCCCTGAAATTGTTCAACATAATAAATCTTTTAGAGATCTCAATGATTTTAAAGATAAAAATATACTTCTTTGTGGATCTGGAACAAGTAGTGCTGATCTGTATCAATATTTGTCCCCTGTTGCTAAATCTGTGACCATATCTCAACGTTCCAAGAGTGTGTATGGCTGGATACAAGAATGTTTTAATGAATGCCCTGAATTGAAATTCAAACCTAGAATAAAAAAATATTTCCTCAATGGTTGTATTCAATTTGATGAGGATACTTTTGGAAAATTTGATAAAGTCGTTTTATCCACAGGTTATCATTATTACTTCCCCTTCCTGAAGTCTGAATCAGAAATAATAAAAATTTATGAGCATCAAAATAGTCCTATATCTAAAATTGGAAATCTTTATCTTTACACATTTTCAATAAAAGATAATACATTTGCTACAGTAGGTATACCAACTGTAGGGATAATGTTCCACGGAATGGAGTATAGTGCAGCTGCTATTGCTGGTGTCTTCTCGGGTGCAAAGCAACTACCAACGTTAAAAGAACAATATAAATGGAATGAGTCTAGAACCAACATTGAACAACCTGAAGTTCCACATAGATAGATATCAAGGATTCCTTTTAGACAAAATTGAAGATCAATTCTTAAATCCTTTATTTAATTTAGCTCCTCCTGGTAGATCAAATCCTTTGAAAGTTGATAATTTGAAACCTTCAGAAGTGGAAGAATCGACTCCTGCTTTGAAAAAAGCATTTTTTGCCCTTAAATCTGGTAAATATAACTCAACTGACTTGTTAGGTTGATTTACAATATGGTCTTAATAATCGCGTAGTGTAATTAGGACTTCTTTACACTACTGAAAAATCTATCCAAGCGTCCAATGAGCAATCATGGGGTAGTAAGTAGTAGTGTAGTTCGTTGTCCAAGTATTTATTAGATAATCATATTTTCATTCCAAAAACTAGAATAAAAAGTTAAGCCCGATGCGGGGCTCGAACCCGCAGCCTTTTGATTGCACTGCTATTACAGTGGAAACTTAAGAGTCAAACGCTCTACCGATTGAGCTAACCAGGCATTTACATTTTTTCAAAATTTATGACTTTTCTAATAAAACTTAAGCTTTTGCGGGCGCCGCCATGAGTTGGCCCAGTGAACCTTGCGTTCCCCGCAAAGCACATTTTTTCAATAATTCGGTTATTAGTGTTTATGGCAAGGAAGCTCAAACGAGTGCAACTTGACCCTCCAGACAGCTTATATTGGACTTCGATTTATCATCAGTTCAAATTTGAGAACCACTTAGGCAATAACTAAAATAATATTAAATACCAGCAGAGGACAAATCTGCTTTTCGAGGCTAGAAATAAAACTACAAGTTGACAATAAGATTTTATACCACTGCATAGGACGGTGACTAACGTATTGGTTTTATAAGATTGTATAATATTAATTCTACCAGAAAAAAAATACACATTTTTTCAATGTGAAGGGGTAACAGCATTCCTCAAACCAATAAATTACAACTCGATACATCCAAGAGACTGTATAGGAAAAGTGCTTTCAAAGGGTGGATTTCTCAAAACAAACCATTTAATTCGTTTGATAGTATTCGTGGCACAAAACTGAAACGAATACACCAGATGACTCTTACTGGCTAGGTGTATCATCAATTTCAATTTGAAAATACAATGAATGTATGAACTGAAAAAATCAGGCAAATGTTTGCCACGAGCTGCTAACTAGCCTCTCAAGAACTGTTGACTTCCTATTTACGTTACATATTTTTCTTCCAAGATGAAAAATAAAAGGAAAACATTTTACCAATGCTAAGATGGTGAACTATGTATATATTTATTTAACACGATTGTATAGCATAAAATATAAGTTTTATGCTTTTACACCAGGATGAAGTATACGATCACAAAGTGAATGGAAAATGAGCCTTTGAGTAGGTTACCTTAAAATTTCATTGGCCATAAATTATACAATGGTTAACCGTTTTAGGAAATGTGATGAAAAATTAGAAATGTCCCTTCCGTTCTGGGTTCTAATTGGATACAGTCAGAACATAATATCTTTCCAAAACAAATAAAGTTTGCAAAATGCAAGCAAGTTATGCAAATAATATTAATATTTACTCCTGCATTAACATGGCGCAATCTTAGCATACGAGATTGTCAGACGAAAAGTGCAAGTCTTCCTAGCACCAATTGTCTATAAAGGAAGACGATTCTCTTCTTCTTCAAAATTAGTTGAACATTTTCATATTACTATATTTTCTTTGATTTAGTTATTTTATTTTATCTTCTTTATATTGTAGCACTATCTGACAATGTAAAATAGAGTCCACTCTTTCCACGCAAATCTAAAATTTTAATGTAATATCAGATATTTATTCATATAACAGAATATGACTTGTCCAAAATGTTTGGGTATACACCTTACTGGAAACCAGACTAGATATTTTTGAGGCTGAGCATTCCAATCAATGAAATTGATAATCTAATTGCAAGAAATTTACTTGTCAGTGAGATTATCATGATTCTAGATGAGATTACATACTTAACGTAGATGAAATTACAATAATTTGAAATGTGACTATCTTGATGTCAGTGAAGTTATTATAATTATACGTTAGATTACTATGATTCCAAACTCAATCTTTACTTACATAATTGCGCTGACTGAACGCGGCTTGAAAATTCAATCAAATTTTATGGATCGTGTCAGCATTTCTGAGGTCGTCCTCTAACCAATCTCCTTATGGGGCCAAGTACGAAGAGAGTCACCGGCTGACCTGTTCACCACTCTATAGCCACATCAGTACTAACCAGATGTTGTCAACGTTTATTATCAACAATGATACATTCCAATCTCGTTGAGATGGAGCCGAATTAGCATGTTTTGAAAGAGTTAACTTCCCTGTTGGACGTTCGTTGGAAGTCAATCCAACATTGATTGCTGCTTTCTACAGCGGTGTCTCTATAATTTAAGAGAATGTTTTCTCTAAATTCATAGCGACAGTTTTGGCTACTGGATCATCGTCAATAACCAGAGTACCTAGCTGTAAATCAAAACCACGTTGTACAATAAATGGGAACTTGTAAGAGAATTGTAAGATACAGTTGATAAGTGAGATCAAGGAGGGGAAGTTTGGAATAGCTGCAGCAAAAATAAAAGCAACAGCCTAATATGCACAAACAAAAATAGTCCATATGAGCCTACCCTTTTTAGCGCAGAGTTTTAAGAACTTTTAATACCAATACTATCGTATAAACCAGCTACGATAAAGGTGTAAATCAAGTTAATAATGTTGTTTGCAGCTCGCCAACCGTCATCAGAGGGCAGGGTTAATAACGAATTGACCTTGAAATTTATACACCACCATTGCAAAAATAAGGTAAACTGAAAAGATGAACAATTGACTAGCAAGCATACCTTCCCATAAATCACAATGTCTTTTCATTTCTGCCATGAATTCAACAAAGGTACTCACGAGTAGTTGAGTTCATCAAACATAACGCGATTTTTATACATTTAAAAAGATTTAGACACATTTGTTTTTAAACTTGTATCTCTTTGTCTTATAGGGATATATATCTCTCAAAATAGAATGAGGAAGATTACAAAATTATATTTTTGAAGTAAACAACTAATGAGCAAAAAGTAAACAGGTCAATGTTTAAAAACCAAACAATCAGTTTCTTTTAAACCTTGAAATTAAAGAAGTAACTGGGCTAGCTAAATTCAATCTTTTGATTCTCAAAATGTAGTACAATCCAAGCATTGCAATGATATTGAAAATGATGTATACAAAGAAGAAACCAATATTTCTCCACCTATGAGTCCAAGACATACCAACTGTTTTCAAATATTCATCACCAACCCTATATTGACACACTGCACAATTTGACATAGCGGTTGGATTATCAACATAACCATCATTTGAAGTAAAGAAGTCTTTCAAGTATTCACCACAAGTTGTATTAGCTGGTGGTTCTAAGTAATTAAATTCTTGCTGAGAGCAAACAACTGGACGATCATGTAACAAAATTGAAGCCATGTTGTCTACGTAATAAGTGAAAGGGGATACTCTCCACATAAATTTCCAGAAACCAGGCATCAATTTTGGAACCTGGACAACACCGCAGAATGACATAATGAAATTCAAGGATAAACCAGTTAAAACATTTGCAGAAGGTAAATCTGGTGCAGAATAAACAATCAGTAAACCAAGTGAAATGTAATACATTTGAAAAAACACACAATAATTTAGCCACCAAGTACCACACCTCGATGGTTCATTATCAAGTTGAATAGGGAAGTACCAGCAAATGAAATAAATTGTGGAAAAAGCGATCGCAAAAGGAAGCTCACTAAGGAATTGGGAAATCATTAACAGCGACCAATGAAAAGTATTAGATTTGGATTCTCTGACTTCATATAGTTCACGGGCAGCAATAGCAGTTTCTTGAATTTGATTAATCAATGGGGCGCCAATAACAATTGCTTGAAAACAAGCAAACATGACATTTTGCATACCAACAACAGTATGTTTGACATTCCAAAAAGTAAAACCTGCAACTAAACCGCCAGTAAGAATTAGCATAAACTTAGCCATCAAATATGGTAAATTCCTATATAATTGATAAAATGTTCTTCTGTAGACTTGACCAAATTGGTATAAGTATGGAGTGGCATACCTGCCTTGTAAGTCACTGTTATCAGACGCGGGTAATTTAGCAGTATCTTCAATCAACTTTGTAATTTCAGCAGTCACTGCAGCATATTGTGGAGATTCCAACCATAT